>JAQGBT010002000.1:0-26948 GCA_034698585.1 Disparrhopalites patrizii | reverse complement strand
TGTATGTCCGGGGTGAAAACCAACATTAAAATGTTGATCCTTTTGACATCGAAATAAAGAATAATAATAATAATAATAATAGGGTGAACGTCTCACCGGAGAAAGTTTTGCCAACTTGCAGATATAAACCAAAACCAAAAATATATGTAGATATAAATATGCATAAGAAATAGTACAATATTTTAGTACAGAAAGTACTAAAATATGCATAAGAAATATAAAATTAGGAGGACGAAATAAAATCTTGTTGTAAAGGATGTAAGTTTTATTTTAAGAGAAACCAAAATACACCGGCATAAGGTAGTTAAATCCGGGGACAAAAGATTGAAAGCGAAAAGCTTTTGTGGTTTTCACGGCAAAGGGATGTGCATTTTCTTTCTGGTAATTAAAGACACCCTCCGCTTTTACTCCCTCTCCAGCTTCCCCCCAAAAAAAACTTTGTCCAGGAGAAATTCCCCGGCACATAGCTTCTTCATCCGAATTTACGCCTTTACTCCTGATCCTTTCCCCAGGAATGAGAGGTCTTTCAAAAACAAAAATTCCAGGAACTGGAGAGGAAGGATCCTGATTTCTCCCACTTCCCCTTTCTTCCGGAAAATCCATCCTTTCCCCATTACATGCTTATAAACATCCCGGGTAGTAGATCCATGGGGTAAAGTGGGGCCTGCTCCAAAATAAATGGGACGGAGCCAAAAGGTAGGGAAAATGTATACGTAAGACCCATTATGCTCATTACATGAATGGGGAGAAAATGACGGAGGAGGGGAAGATTTGTGTGCTCTCACGTGGAGTAGTGACAGCGAGAGAAACAAAAACAATTCCAGGGAAGCGTCTCGCATTTATTTTCCTTTTATGATTGGCAAAATGTGAATGTGTGAGAGAGAGACAGAGAGAGAGAGAAAGTCTCCGTATTTATGTTTCGCTCCAATGGTGGATGAGTTGAAAGCAAAGCCGATTTACATTTCAGATGCACGCACACACTGCCCCAAACAAAGGAGGCAAAGGGGTATTTTAGTACACCCAAAAATAGGGAAGAATCCTAGAGAGAGCCCCAACAAGATGAAGAGAGGGTGAGAGAGTAATGGAGGAGATTTTCGAGGAGAATGAGGAAGCACGACAGAAATAGGTGAAAGTGTTAATGGGGAATATTATGAAAGACAGAAAGAGAGAGAGTGGGAGAAAGAGTGCGAGACACAATTGTAGGAATTAGCAAAACATGCTTAAATACAGGTTGTAAAGCGCGTTTTTTTTGCTATTGTTGTGGCGATTATTGTCCGCTCTCTCTCACATTTTATTTTTATCTCGATATCCCTCTTTCCTTCGCCTTCTTTTGTTCTCTCTCGATCTCCCTCCCTTCCCTTCTTTTGCTCTCTCTCCCTTTCCCTGTGTGGCTTTCTCTCTCGATGTTTCTCTGCCGCTCTCTCTCTCGATATTTCTCTTTCGTTCTCTGTCGCTCTTCCTCTTATGCTCTCTCTTTCCATCCCTCAATTCTCTCGTTCCTTCTCCGCCCTTGGACAATAATGGAGAACAAGAAATGAAAAACAAAGGAAGAGAAAGTACATACATTTCCTCCTCATTTCCGTTGGCGCTTCCACTATTAAATATTTGTAAGAGGAATTATGTTAGAAAAACCTGTTAGAGAGGAATTCGAGCGAGAGCACACATCATCTTCATCCGTTTCCTCCTCATCCTCCTCCTCCGGTTTGTGTCTGATTCCCTCCAGGCCAACCAGTGACGAGGATGACTTGCGGACGACAGAGGAAAAATAATACTCTCGCCGACATGGAAGTTGGAAGGAAGAATTAATATACAAATACAAGTGTGTAAATGAAGAAGAAAAGATTGGCAGGTAAACATCTTCCACCCATGACTATGGCCCATTTAGATTATTTTTTGCCAACTCCAACATTTATTGGTGGAGTCAGTAAATTTTGGATGAAATGGCAAATTGATAATTAATCACATAAACAATCAATGGAATAAATGTAGGGATGGTATAGAAAGCCTCCTATTTTATGACATGGCTATACAAATACGCAAAAATTTTCTTTATTTGCTGGCTCTTCCCTTTTTCCACACTCTTTCAAAGGAAAAGGCTGAGAGAGAGAGAGAGAGGGGAAAAAAGCGTATGGAGAAAATCAGATTATCAACGCACAAGTTATGTGAAAGAATGGTAGAGCTTGTGAGTTTGAATAGGGGAAAGTGGAGTAAATGGAATATTTTGGGAGATATAAAGGGAGAAAGGGTGTGTGTAAGGGAAGAAATACTGGAGGATGGTGGGAAAAGGGAGAAAATTTTTGCACAGTCGTTTTCCAGAAATATTTACGATAATTGTTCACAAATGCGAGCCTTTCCACTTCCTCTTTTCTCCTTTAGTCTGATTTTGCCCTTTTTTTCTCCTATAACTGTGAGTAGGGGTGTATGTAGGGATGGAGAAAGTAATCGCTATTAAAATGGCACATATACTTCTTCTTCTCCTTTCTTTTACTCAAATTACACTCTATGCATGTTTGGAGTTCTACGCCTTCTTTACTTTACGTGTGTCGTATTTCGTCTCGCCACTTCTGCCTTTCTGGGCCCTGTATATCGCCCAAATTCTTTCCTTTTTTTTCTATTTCTCTTTGAGGTTCCTTTTTATCTTTAAATCATCTCGTACATCTTCTTTCACTTTATCACTCCTTTTGATGCTTTTTCCCCTTCTTGATTTTTCCTGCGGATCTCTAGTGTTCGTACTCATTTTTATTCTCTGCTTCTTTACTGTTGTTTTTTCGAACTTTAACTTCGCGTTTTTTTTTCGGTTTCCTTTTCTTTATGTGCTTCCATTTTCTTATTATTTACTTAGTGTTCAGTTATTATATCTTCTTTTTTCCATCTTTTTTCAGATTTCTCATTCTAACTTATCTTGCTTTGACATTTCAGTTTGAACTTCTAATAATATCTATATTTTTTCATTACTTTCTTCCATGTTTTCTGTTTTTTCTCTACGGTTTTGCTTTTTCCGTAATTTTTTGCAGTTTCTTAATTTTTTGTTTTTACGTTTTTATTGTTTTTCTGTACACTTTACTTCTTCACTTTTTATGTTTTCCTTGTTCTCTATACTTTACTTGTTCCCTTTTTTTCCCTTTTTCTACACTTTACTTTTTCCCTTTTTTCCCCTTTTTCTACACTTTACATCTTCCCTTCTTATTTTTTCCTTTTTCTCTACACTTAACGTCTTCTCTATTTATATTTTAAACTTTCTCTACACTTGATGTCTTCCCTATTTATATTTTAAATTTTCTTTACACTTTACTTCTTCAGTTTTTCCTTTTTCTCTACATTTGTTCACCTTTTATTTTTTCCGTTTTCTCTACATTTTTTCACCTTTTATTTTTTCTCTTTTCTCTACATTTTCCACCTTTTATTTTTTCCTTTTTCTCTTTGTTTTTTCACCTTTTATTTTTTCCTTTTTGTCTGTATTTCTTCCCTTTTAGGTTTTTTGTTTTTATCTGTACTTTCCTCCCCTTTCTTTGTCTCATCCTCCTTTTTTATAATTTCTGCTTTATCTTTCTTTTCACTTCCTCCTTTTTTATAATTTCTGCTTTATCTTTCTTTTCACTTCCTTTTTATCCGTTTTTCGTATACTGTGTATACAAATTCTTTCCTCTTCTTAACTTTATCTTTCCCTGTTACCTTCTGCTGATATTTCATTTGTCCATCTATTCCATTCAACCCATGCTTTCTCTCTTCATTTCCGTACAAAAACAATCGTGTACAAATATATAGCTTCTCTTTCTCCCTTGAAAAGTAAGGAGATGTCCTTCTTCTTGAAAAACAGCTATTTCGTCTTTCACAACTCTCTCGCTCTCTCGCTCTCTCGTCGCTCTCTCTCTCTCTCTTTATTCTCATTAATTGTCCATCACATTGAATATCCTGGATTATTGATCCAAGCCATTGTCTTGCTTCTTTTCTCTCTCTTTCCCTTTCTCCTTCCATTCCAGACATGTTTTAGCCACCATTTACTTTCACTCTCACACATTTTCATATTCTTTTCGCACCACTCAAGACGACTGCTGACACTACTCCGTCACGTACAAGGCTCACAGGGTTTTATTCGAATAAAGAGAATATGGGACGAAACAGAATGGAAAGGAAGAGAAAAGACGGGGTGTGAGTATGAGTTTTCCGTATGTAAATATAAGGTCTATATGTGGGAACTTCTGTCATAATGAGAACTATACAAAGACCCTTTCCTCTTGCGCTTGTCCCGAACTCGGAAATTGATAGACAGGTAGTACACAGCACTAAATTTTTTGTGTGTGAATTAATTCCCAATGTTTTTTTCCCAACTTTAGTAATCAAGAGCAATAAGGACGGTGATATTTTCCTTTCATTGTAAAGAAAGGAAAAGGAATAAAGATAATAAACCCTTATCACTCATACTCCAGCTAAAACAAGGTGGAAGTTGAATGATGAGAAATATGTTACAAATATTACTACATATATATATATATATAATCTGTATATATGCAAAATGTATCCACAAAATACCCAAAACTACACGCGGCCGTGTTTGGATGTAAGAATTTTTACAATAAAAAAATTCAAATGAAATGCTAACAATTGGCGTTAGATTTACTAATTGATTTTTATTTCTCTTACCTGTACGAAGAACCAAAATCAGCATGGACCCATTGGTACAAGGGGAAGAAATCGACAGAGGATCAGATGTTCAGATTCAGCCCACAGGAGATGATTGGAATCCACATAGAATTAAAAACATTACACAACCACATTTAGATTTAATTGATGTTTTCTTCATTCGGAAAAATTAATATATGTAAAAGGGTTGAGAATGGTGGAAAATCTAATGGTGATAATAAATGATAAATCTGATGCTAATAATCTGAAATATATAATGCATACTCGTGCGTGATTTCAATGAGTACGCACTCATTTGAAACAGTAATTTTCCATTTTATTTTTCTGTTTCTAATTTTTATTAATGTTTATTTATTTGATGAACAATATTAACAAGTGACACGTTTTTCCACACGTGATTCCACAAAATTATTTTTACAAATTCGGAACCAGTGTGGCGATTGTGAAAGTTAAATCATTCCCATGCTCTCTGTATATTATTAATATTTTTAGCTCGCCCTCGCTCTTTCCACTTGAGTTTCAGGGATTTCCCGGAACTAATTATTTCTCATCTGTTCATTTGCCAAAGGTTCATATTCCTGACCCGTCTTTTGTAAAACCGTAATTGAAATATATGCCTGAATAAGTAATTAAATTAAGGGTGTTCGCGAATAAATTTTCACTGGGAAAAATCTCCCAATACTCCCTGCTGTTCCTCCCTGTAATATATTCTCTCTCGTTTCCTTTTATGCATTTCTTCTCCCTTTCTTTCTCTCACTCTCCCACATTTTAGATGGAAGTCCATTAGAGGAAACCCAAGGAAGGAAGGTAATGGCGGGAGGAAACTTGATAATTGAAACAAAAGTTTAGACAAATGGAATAATTCTCAATCGTAAAATAAATATTTATTCCATTTCACATTGTATAGCTTATACGCTTATAGGTATGCACATATAACATACATAAACTATGATTCTCCTGCTGCTTCCATTTCCAGCGTTCCAGAAGTCGTTTCTCAAAAAATGCTCTGTTTTTTTTTTTTTTTACTTTACAATAATTAGTTTTCTTCCTACTTCTCCCCACCTCCATGAAGAACACTGATGGAAGAATTCCTGGTGGTACGGAAAAATTTACTGGAGCTTCGTGCCTCTCTGCTTTATGTTTCTGCCAACAAAGGAGAAACTAATGTGAAGTGAGAATCTTAGTTGTCTCTCCTCCAGGTGGAATATACAGTAGTAATTCTAAAACAAAATAATATAATTTACTCCCCATTCCCTTCTGCTGACGTAGGTCCTTGTAATTATAAACTTTTTAATGCTGTACATAATGGTGAAAGCATGTATATGCTTCACACACACACACACATGGAAAATTCAGTGGTCTCAACGTTATAATTCATTTGATTACCATTATTTCCCCTGCTGCTCCCTGTCAGCGAGAAAGAGGCTTGTGAAGAAAACTTTTCCACACCAAATTTAAAACAAACTACTAATTTTTTGAATAAGCAATTATCACAAAATATTGCACATTTGGGAAGGCTCCCGGCAAAAAATTTCAAACCCTATCAGAAGCAACAAAAATTTGCTACCATCACGGGAAATATGTAATATACTGAAGTGTGTCCTCCAGCCCTCTTCCTAAATTCTCGAAGAATAGCAAAAGTTGGCGTAGAAATAAAAGCGGAAACGCAAGAGAGAACGAAAATAAAAAATCATGTAAATTATCAAAAAATTGACGGACAGAAAGTGACACCAATTGAGAAAGAGAATCAAAAGAAACGAGTGAAAGCGAAAAAAATAACAGAAAAAAGCTTAGGAGAGAGAGAAAGCGAAAAATAACAGAAAAAACGCAAGAGAAAGAGACAGAAAACGAATAAATAACAGAAAAAAGCGCAAGAGATAGAAAGCGAAAAAATAACCGAAAAAAGCGCAAGAGATAGAAAGCGAAAAAATAACCGAAAAAAGCACAAGAGATAGAAAGCGATACAGAAAGCGGGAAAATAACAGAAACGAAAGTGCAAAAGAGAGAAAGCGAATAAAAACAGAAAGTAAGCAAAAAAAGAACTGAAATAGAGCACAAGAGAGAAAAAGAAAGCGAAACAATAACAGAAACAAAGCAAAAAATAACAAAACGAAGGTGATGGAGATCAAAAGTTCAGGAAAATAAGTTAAAGAGAAAATGTATAAAGGAAACATCAGAGAAGACCAGACCAGACCACAATAAAACTCAGTAAGTCGTATGTGAATGAGTAAAAGGAATTCCAGGGCAAAAGCAAACGTTTTGAAAAAACAAGCGGGATAAAAAAAAAAGAAATGAAAGAATGTTGAAGGAAAGAACAAGAAATAATGACTACACACAAGAACCGACATCCTGGTCATGATTTCAGTAGCGGAAAAATACCGTAGAAAGAAAAATAAGTACATATCAACTCATAAGTACAGGGACGAAAAAGCGGAGATAATCAGGAGTGTTTTGGAGTGAATGGGAATAATAAAGACTGAAGCACAAAAGAAGATGAGAAAATTTGAGGGGAGACTACAAAGGGAAAAGAGTGTGGGGAGATTTTAAAATATTTTTAATATTACCATTGCCCGCATTCCTTCCCCGAGGCTGACTGGAGGATGAAAGGGAAAATTGAGGCGGAGGGAAAGCGTCTAAAAAATGCATTCCACCCGCCATTTCTTTTGGGCAGGAGAAAGCAGATCCTATATTTTCTAAGCAACCCTCTATTTTTCCCCCAAAAACTCTTTATTCCGAATTTTTATGTTCTTCCCACTTGTTTTTCAAAGAGCATGCCACCACAAGGAAACCACGTAAGAATAGCAACATCGCGTGCACTTTCGTGTTTCACTCCCCATTATCGTACATATTAATTAAGGTAACATTCAAGAATATATTATGAGCTCAAAAATATGCACCCACAAGAGCCTTCCACGAAATTATTTTTGTCACTTTTCCCACCATGTATTTCTGTGAATACATATGTACATATGCATTCATACATATGCATGTACATATATATATGCATATAAGTGAATACATACATCAGATCCGGTTTTGCTCATTTACCAACGCCATTGCGTTTCTTAGAGCTAACACTAAAAAAAACGTGTGAGTATTTATTTTCATTATTTCATTATTATTCTTTTGCTACCCGAAAAAATCCCATGTGATCAAAATTCCGCAGAGCATGCAAATATTCTCCTCCATTTTTTTACTTCACTCGGCTAAGTAAATGGAAACTTTTTTTCCTCTGGAAAAAAAATAAACTTCAGATTCTGCTTCCCGATAAATTCTCCCGTGTTTTGCTCTTGCCCCACCAAATTTCTGCCCAGCAGCAATAGGCCAGCACGGGAAATAACTGTTTACGTATTAATTCAAACGAGATCCTCAAAATAGGATTTTGTCCTTGCTCATTTATACATGAATCACCGAAGGCGGGGAGAGATTTTGCTGGAAAAAATCCACTGTATATCATATAAAGAATTACACTTGGTTATATGCGTCAATCAGGGATAATTTAGAGGGGGTAAGGAGATGTACGTATGAACAGAAGAAGAAGTTGGCAATGGATGGGTTAAATTGCTAATGACCCCCTTCCAGGGTATAAATCTTTGCTGGAGACTCATTGTGGCTATGCATTAGGAGCTACTCTCTACACTGTAGTTCCATACTGGAGAAGTAGTAATGAAAGTAAATTTCAAGTTCCACGTCCCTAGTTTTTATTTACCCTTAATTCTTCTTACTTTCCCCTCCATTTCTTTTCTCCAAGGACAATGAACGCTATAAAATCTTGTGGAAGGTTCTGGAAAACGGGGGGAACGCTGGAGAAGGCTCGGCTGGAGTAGACTGAAATGGAATTGTAAAGCATTTGAAAAGTGGTAGGCACTAGGAAACGCATGCAAAAAATAATATTAGCAATTCCTACGGAAATAGAAAGACATCCAAGGGGGAAGAGGAATGAGAGCTACAGGGACAAGTGAGAAATTAGCAGACATTCAAGTAAACAAAATATTAGAGAAACATAAGAAATAGTCAGAAGGGAGAAACGCCAAGAAATAAATACACGGAGAAGCCCCAGCAAACGAGACAGGCGAAATAGAGAGAAATAAAAATCACGCAAAAATCATCAAAATGAAAACGACAAAAAAAACACAGTTGGTGATTATAATTAAAAAAAACTATTCTCGGAAAAAACATAAAAAGAGTTGGACAGAAAAGGGAAAAGACGGAGAGGAAATTTCCAATCAAAAAGGATTGAAAAAATGTGTCTTTGTAGCAAGTCAAAAAAGAAGAATTTCACTGTGGCTCTTTGAGAAAAAAGCTATTAAATGAGTAATTACGAAGAAATTAATGGGGATGAAAAACATGAAATTTCCACTTGTATGAAAATACATGATTTTCTATATTAACTGTACACGACCCAGATTATATTCTAAAATCATGTAACAATGAAATAACCCCATTCATTGTCCGTATATTTTCCGTATATAAAAGTCTTTTAGTAATTACTACAAAAAAATAGGAATATGAGCTGAATAGGGCCAATTTTCTCTTTGGATGTCTCTCTCTTGCCTTCTCTCCTTCTTTCCCTCCCACCCATTTTAATTCTCCCCTTTCTCCCAAACCATTCATTTGCCCTTCCCCCTTGGGGTGTATGTAAAAGTATGCACATGTGTAAACATGTTATTTTATACGGGATTCCCACTGTTTAATTTAGTATATACAATGTCCTTGGGATAAATCCGAATATTTTGTTTATTTTGCAATGAGAGAGAGAGAGAAAGTACTACGTATGCACATCTTGAGGTAGGGTCTAAATCTCCCCAGTTTTGCGTCAGTTCCAGTGGAGGAAAATTATTTAATTTCCACTAAATAAAAGCCATAATTCATTTTTGACGTTTTCTTTCAACTTTCCCCATATTTCCCCTCCCTAAATAGTCCCCTAAAAAGCCCCCGGTTTCCTCGGTGGCACCCTTAACATGATATGCAAATTAACTCCCTTTTTCTTTTGGCCTCGTCATTTTTTTTTTGCAGTAGCAATTCCTCCCCCTTTGGCATTCATTTGGCTAGGAATTACCGGAGGATGAGGGGAAGGAGAGTGTATATATTTTAAGGGGGAAAGAGAGAGAGAGGAAGGCGTGGAGAGGTTCTTTCTAGTAAATAGGAACATGATAACAACTCATTAGCTCCTATACACAAAGAATTCATGGACCCTCATCAGCGTCCTTATCATGAGAGCAAGGATGGAGACGGAGAGAGAGCGAATGCGAGAGAGAGAGAGAGTGAGACAGAGAGAAAGAGAGAGAGAACGACGTAGAAGTAATAATTGCATACCCTTTGGCTTTCCCCCAGTCTCTTTCCTCCTCTGCTTTCCCCTCTTAATCACTAGTTAGTACTTTCCCGGCCTTCTGGTAAAGGTGTTATTATCTGGGGTTGTTGTCGCACAATTCTTTCTCCATAAAAAGGATGGGAAAGCCCCTTTGAGAAGCCCTCGCTCTCTCCCAGTAATTTACCCTCGATGGGCTGAATTGTGTGGGGAAAAAGGGAGAAGCACAAGATTTATTTTGGAGTACTACATTCTACATGGTAGGGAAATTATGCTGGAGAATAAACGCTTTTTCCCTAGTGCTTTTTTGAAAGACTTTCTCCGTTACTTTCTCCAATAGGGGAAGCTCTTCCAGCATATTCCGTTTCTTGGAAAGACGTTTTTCGGGTCTAATACCTAATTTTACATTTGAATTTTTCTATTTAGAGCGGATTATATATTTTTTATGTAGATATTATATGTTTGTGTTCTGAAATCAATTACTTTGCAATCGTTTATTACGAGATTATTATTATGAGTTCACTTATTTCAAGCGTGCTTTTAAGTTCATTTTTTTTAGATAAATAAATTTATGCATTTTTTCTGACATTTCCTTCTGTGAAATAAAGCGAGGAATTTCTGAAGAAAAGTATATAATAGAGAATCATTTTGGATGAATTGAAAAGGAAATCTGAAGGTCAAGTATGTGACAGCCTTCATTTTAAATTTTAACTATTACTTTCTACGGGAAAATGCTCCCTTGCGATTAATTCTCTCCTTCCTTCCTTTCTCTCTCTTTCTCTCTCTCTCCAACTCTCCCAATATCTCTCTCTCCATCTCACCCTCCAAGATTATGGCAGTAACTTTTTTGGTCTCAATCGAAGATATTATTGATGACCATGAATTATTCCCTCCTTTTTTTTGACAGTCGAAAAGGGTTAGGAAATCTTCTTTTGGACAGAAATAGCGTATTACAAAAGTCAAGAGGATACATTATTTGTACTACTACTACATGCTCCCATCTTTTTCCTCATCTCAAAAGGGGAAAATATTAGGACAGACAGAGTATATAGGTGAAAGGGAAAGAAATGTTTTTTTGGTTATTCAGCAGAAACATTATAAACTTTTGTCCTACTAGTTCCTTTCTCAAAAAAAAAACTTTCCAGACTAGTATATATTCTCAAAGCTAGAAAGGAACTTTTTATTAATAGGTGAAATGAGTCTCTAAAAATGTATGGAAGGAGACGCAGAGAGAGAGAAAAGTGTGATAGAATGAGGGTTACAACAATTGGGAGGAAAGAGAATTTCTCCGAGGAAAACATAACAGAAGGAAATATAGCTCGGGGAAACGTGAGTGGAAGAAGAAAAAAGAAGCATTACAGGATGAATCATATAAGAGGGAGAGACAATAAAAATTAGTATTTAAACAGACAACGGTAGATATCAAGGCTGAAAGGAGAAAAAAACAGATAAAGGGAAGAATCCCCGGCTAAAATTGGAAAAAGATGGGGGGAGAAAGACGTCATCAGAGAATATCAGATGTATGGCCGCACGTAAGCACTTTCTCCAAACCAAGTCAAAGAGAAATCCGACAGAAGCACAAGAGCTAACGGCAAAGCAGACAGCAAAAAAAAAAGAAACCCAAGTGCAAAAGAGATCCCCTGGACCTATAAAAAAGGTAAAGAGAAAATCAGGGGGAAATAAGGAATCCAAGAGAAAGCATAGGCAATGAGCAAACAGAAACGGCACGGCAGAGGAAAATAATAGAAATAGAGAGTTAGACTTGGCCAAGATAAAAGGAAATTGTGGAAAAAGATTTATCATTTGTTTTTGTGCAAATCACAGCTGATTTTTAGAGATAAAAATGCGAAAGTAAAGTCCGTTAAAAATAAGGAAATTGGGGTGAATCCCGAAAGAAGGAAAGTGCCGCTTCAAGCGCAAGTGAGCGACTTAAAAGGGGAAAAACAGGAGTTAGAATTGTCCTCGAGGAGCTCTCGTGCCTCCCATTCAGCAGCAGGAGAAAGGAATGCTTATGGGAAGAGGGAGAGAGTGAGAGAAAGAGAGAGAGAGAAAGGAGGACAAGAGAGGGAAAAATGTGGTGAATCTCATTTGAGTGCGAATAATGGACATATAAAGTACGCTCAGGTACCACAACTCTCTCAAGTTTTTCAGTCATACAATGGTCTAGACCCCGAAAATAGAGGAGATGCTCAGGGAGAGAGAGTTAGTAAAGGCAAGAAAGAGGAAAAGAGAGTTTTCACTCTTCTGCGTCTGCAATATATATGAGTGTGAAAGAGAAAAGAGCCATACGAGTTTTGCACTCTAATTATTCATCTGGGACCCATGGTTTCACATCACATTTACATTATTGCTAGAATTCATTCTCTCCTCTCCTTTCTCTCTCTCTCTTCCCTTTTTACAAGGCACTACTTTGTCTCTTCTTCTCTCTTTTCTCTCTCTTCCCCTCTTTATTCCCTTTCCGTCGATCTTTTTCACTCTCTTCTCTCTATTTTTTCTCCCTAACCATCTATACATCTATCTCCATTCCGTTCCTCCCACTTTGTGCCCCTTCTATGTATCTATTCTCCTATTTTTTTCTCTCGCATTTTTCTCTTTCCGTCTTACCTTTTACCTCTCCCCCTCTTTCTTTTCTCTCTCTCCTTTCACATCTCCCTCTTTTCTCTCTTTTTCTCTCTATTTTTTCTCTCTCTTTTCCCCTTTTCTTCTCCCTATTTTCTCTTTTTTCTCTCCCACATTTCTCTCTTTCTCTCTCTATTTTCTCTCTCTCTTTCCCCCTTTTTTTTCTTCCTATTTTCTCTTTTTTTTCTCTCTCTTTCCCCTTTTTTATATTTTTTCTCTCCCACATTTCTCTCTTTCTCTCTCTGTTTCTATCTCCATCCTTGTCTCCCTCTCCCTCTCACTTTTCTCTTTTTTGCTCTCCCCTACTGCTTGTCTCCCTCTCTGTCTTCTCTCTTTCGCTTTTTCTTCTCGTTATGTCGCTCTTTTTCCTTCTAATTCTTTCGCTGTCTATCATTTTCTCCCTGATCTCTCTCTTTCTATTTCTTACTGTCACTATCATTTTCTCCCTGATTTCTCTCTCTCTCTCTTTTCCATTCCTTACAGTCCTTATCATTTTTTCCTTTTCTCCCTAAATTCTCTCTCTTTCTCGCCTGGCTTTCCCTTTGTTCTTTCTCTCATCATTTCTCTCCATTTTTCATTTTAATTTCCTTCACTTTTCCTCTTTTCTGTCCTTTTTCTCTCTCCCCTTGTCTCCCTGTTTCTCTCTCATGCGCTCCGTTTGCATTCCTCTCCTTCGCTCACTAGATTTCCCGTCCATTTTTCTTCGCCTCCCTCCTTTCTCTCTCTCTCTCTCTCTCTCTTTCCAAAGATTAGATGAAGTATGAAGTGTTGTAGAACCAACTGTGTAAAAGACGGAGTGCGGGGAAATCCAGGGAGAGAGAGGGAGAAGAGAGGAGAACAATAGTAGTCTTTCATAATAAGGCAAGGTGACATCTGACATTGAGTCTCTGTCTTTTTTCCCTTCTTGCTCCTCCATCCTCCTTTCTCCCCGATTATAAAGGGAATGAGTGAGTGAATTTCCCCGCTTTTTCTTCCCCTTCTTCCTTCTTTGGGAGTGAATGTGTGTCGCCCTGGCCGTCAGCTATAAGTCGTTGAGGGTATATGGACGTACGTGTGAGTATTTCCAGCGGTGTTAAGGAGCTCATTTAATTACCATAGATTTTAAATTTCTACCCCTTCCCGATACGGCCTCAGCCAGTCTATTCCCTCTTCTAATTTCACTATTACAACTAGCCTAAGGTGTAGGCCTTCTATTTTTTTAAGGGGAAATGAGAGCATGAGATTACGAGAGGGATACTTTACTGTCGTCATTTCCCTCTCTATACTTATGTATTTTTTCTTCCTTTTATCCTTCTCGACTTTCTCCAGTTCCCCGCTTGCCCTCCTTTCCATAGCAAGAATCTTTGTATGACACTTTTCCTATGTCCTGCGGCTGTCGCGTGTACCATTTTTGCCATTCGGCGAAGGCTACGATTGGAAGAATTACAAAAACCAAAGGCATGGCCCTAAGGCAACTGGTTATTTTATATTAGCTTATAATGTATTGATAGGAAATTTTAGTGGCGATACCAATCTCCAAGGTGATTATTCTTCCTTGGATGATTTGCTACTTAATTACAGCTCGATTTTGTCCTCCTCATTATGAAGCCAAGATTCGTATGTAGGGAAATGTCCAATGGCTTTGGTGTACATTGCTCATTTTGATGGATTTTTATTGTCTGTATTTTTAATTGTCACACCAAATTTTGACCATTCGACAACTTAAATGAGTCCATCTCCAAAAAATTCCCAAAATCTCTTGATATCACCCTAAAAATACCTCACACCTTTGACTTGGATTTTACTATAGAAATCTGCATTTATCCACATTGCTAAAGGTTGGAAATGATAGTAAAATGATTTGGAAAGTGCCTCTGCCATATAAAGGGAAGGAAATCTCTTCAATTTTTCTTTTACTCTCTTTCTCTCTCTCTCTCTTTCCATTTATATTTCTCTTACTCCCATCATCATTATCTCCATTTTTAACTTCCTCTTTGCATCCCACCCTAGAACAACTTAACTTCTCCTCCCCGTCACATCTGGCTGTGTGTATAATGTCTGTGTGCCAGACAAGGAGGACAGGAAATGGTGTGGTAATGATGACAAACCCTTCACCCTGTCACACTCTAAATATTTATAGGGAAAGATGAGCAAAGACACTTTATCTTGGTGACTCTCATTCCACGGTTAGCGAAGATCTGAGTAAGTACTCAATCTACCGGCGACACTATATGGTACATAGCCTTGTCAAGCCTGTAGGGCGGCAGCTGGGAGAAAAGCGGATACATCTGAAATAATTTTTATACCCACAAGGAACATCTAGGGAAATTGGAGAGGAAATATAGTGGGAGATTTTCATTTTAAAAAATTTGCTTAAAGAGAAAGAGCAATTGTGAAGAGTATCATCAAAAGAAGAAGTGGGAAAGAGATGTGGGCTCAATTGCTGGGATGAACATGCGGAAAAAAGGATGGGGACAAAAATTTCAGCAGTTGTTGCCCCATCAATTCCTTGCATTTTTTTAAGGCACATTTCCTCCCTTTCGAATAGATTGTGCTTGTTTTAACTACATAGATATTTTTTAAGTTCCGTTTTTTCACAAGGATTTCCCTATTCAGATGTAGTTTTGTGCGGGTGAAGTTCGATTTTGTCTTATTTTTTTTACTGTAAAAAGTCTGGGGATAAAGTAATACTACAAAAAGAAATTTTATTCAAAGGAATATACAGCTAAAAGCTCTATAATACTTGTTTTAAGGTAGAAAAGCTTTTACTTTTTTTGTTGGACTTCCTGAAACCTGAGAGCTTTCACTTTTCCCTCCTTTTTTATTTTTGTATAGATAGCTACATTAATTATGTATATTTTTGGTATATACACATACCAGTCAAATCCTTCCATTCTGTCCCACGACTGAATATTTACGTCTTGGAGGATTGCGGATGATTCCACCTTTTTATTTCAGGCGCTTTGGCTCATGATCTATTCATAGGATTTTTGGAATCTTATCCCAGCGCTATTCTAAGTTTCCCTTTCTTATTCCTATAATAGCTCTTTGTTTATATTTTGTCTAATCTTCAATGACAAAGTGTCATTTCATGTCTCCACTTGAGCATCATCTTAAATCCTTCATTCCATCCCGTGAGAATGGCACAATGAGGGTGTTTTTGGGAGAAGAAAAGGAGAGCGTTGAATCACCCTCCACTCCAAGCGTCTCTCGAAGGTATTTAAAAACTTTTTTCTTCCAGGGGATGACTCGAGGAGGGCTTCAAAAGTGACACTTGAACACGCGCGAGAATTTCACGAAGGATGAAGCGTGGAGGAAAAAAATTGTATTTACCTCCATTTAAGAGTCCAGATAAAATCAAAACAAGGCGGGGAGAAACGGGAAATTATTTCCCTATTCATACATAATCTCCTTTAATACAATTAGCAGACGTACATATATCCATAAGTATTATTAGATTTACATATGTAAATATAGATGGCTTCACCTAACTTGGACCTATTTTCTTTTGAAGTTCGAGTTTATCCTTCATTTGTGTAAGAGTATTTCTTAGGAATCCAATAGAAAATGGAATAGAATGGAAAATGGATAGAAAATGGCTCCAAAAAAACATAAGCAAAACGGGTATTTCTTTTACCCCCAAACTGGACCTTTTTTTATATTATCGGGAGGAAAGAGGGGAAAGATATAATCATAACCCTTTTATCCTTCATTGCATGTGGTTGACACGATTCCTTTTATTACTATTTGCAACCGCATTTTTATGTGCGTCATGTCAGCAGTGGAACGCACGTAGTTTTTCAAATAATGTGAGATTTTTATTTTGGGTGGAGGGAAAGAGGAGGAGGGGGCATGGGAATAGCGTTTAACCAAAGCTAACTTTCTTTTTCGCTTTCTCTCTCCCTCTTTCTCTCTCTCTCTTCCCCCACTTTACTAGCCCTTTCTCTCTGCCTCTTTACTCCTGTTTTAATATTGACAGAGCGAAGACGATCAGGGCAATTTGTGTGCAAGTTTCGAACAAGTTTTAGCCGCCTGTTCCCACATTACACTGCTGACGCTTTGAAAGGAAATGGAATTCCGTTGAGGCAACACATACACACAAAGTTCAGAGGGAGAGAGTGAAAAGAGGAGAGGAGAAAGTGTCGGAGGAAGAGTGAGAGAAGAGAAAAAGTAAGAGGTTTTTCCCTCACCAGACTCTCCTGTTTTTTTTCAACGCCTCCCTCTCCTCTCCCCCTCTTTTCTGTACTTTCTCCCAGGGAAAACAGTTCCTACAAGGTCTTTTAGTCGGCTTTTTTTTTGAAAGTCAAAAAAAAAGTAAAATGTGAGTGGTGTGCAAGTAAACTTGAAATAAAACTACTGCCACTACCACCATTTCTTGTATTAACTTTCTCGCTTTTCTTTTTTCCTCCTCCTCCTCTTCTTTTAAGGTGAAAATACGTCACACGTGAGGGAGAATATAGAGCATGGATTGAAATTTACAATGGGGATAAGTTTTTTCAAAGGATATAAAAGACGGGAAACGACGCCATCCCGACGGCCACACAGTGGACCCACTTCAAAATAATTTTAATGTGAATCTAATAGTCTTATATTTAGCGACTTTATCCCCCACAATAGTATTCGGGGCCAGTCTATTTGTACACGTATACACGACAATTTCATCTTAAATTCCCAACTTTGTATTAATCAAACGCAACTATCCAGTTCCACTTAGACATTTTGATGATGGTTGTGCAGAAATAAAAATGGGGGAGGAGAAGGAAATTATATGCACAAATATACCATAAAAAAGACGAAGAAAACACTGATATCATTAAAGGAGACGGAGAGAAACTATAAAGGAAATATTATGAACGTAAGCGGATAGTTATTATGGGAGGAATAGAAGGTCCTGAGACGAGAGAAATCGAGGGGGGCGGAGATAGTTGAAAGGAGCTTGTGGAAGAGGAAGGAGAGCTACAAATGAATATAGAAAATTATTACAGTTTGATTGTCATCAGCTCACAAAGACACATCACCTTCATATGGATCCAATCCCCAGCTTTCAGTCATTCCCTTGTTTGTAAAATAAAATCGCTCTCGCTCTCTTTCTCTCCTTTGTAGCCAAATGAAGATGATGGAGATGTACAAGGAGAAACACCCGTCCGTTTCATCATCAAACGCACCTCCTTAGTATGCTCAGGAGGTAGCAAAAAAGGAGAATGAGCTTTCCCTTTCTCTCTCTTTTTCTCTCTCTCTCTTTCTCTCTCTTTCTCTCTCTCTCTTTCTCTCTCTCTCTTTCTCTCTTTTTCTCTCTCTTTCTCTCTTTTTCTCTCTCTTTCTCCAACTTTCCCTCTTTCTTAATTTTTCTATTTTATTGTTTTCTCTCTATTTTATCTTGCTCTCACCTCTCCCTCTTTCTCTCTTCTTTCCTACGATCTCCTTGAGCTTCTCAGAAATCTCCCCCTCCCCCTCCTCCTCCGTCCCCTCCCCTCCCCTTTCATTCTAACTAACGTCATGCATGAATAGCTTGGGTGTACGCCTGCATGAGTGTAAAAACAAAGTTTCTGGGAAATCGGAGGAAAAAACGGGGGAAACATGAGGAAGAGACAAAGGGATGGAGAAAGCTACGGAGAAAGTGAGGGGAGAGGAGGGATGGGAACGAAAACGAGAGGGGGAGGGGAGAGGAGTGAGATATATAGAGTAAGAAGGTAGGAAACGTACAAGTCATTTTCTACGTGGCCATATTCAAGAATCCCGGGAACAATCTGCCCCATTTACATACTCAGCTCAAGGAAGAGGAACAGACATCGTTTTCCCCCTTTTCTCCCATTTACTAGAGGCACGTGCACTTTTTCTGATCTCAAAGTATTCCCTGAGCCTCTTTTCTTTTCCCACTTCCGCATTTTTTTTCTTAGCCTTATTTTTTTTTTTGTGGCTGAGAAAATCTTCCCCAGGTTTTCGGCCCTCAAAGTGCTTGCGGGTTAAGACCCTCGGCTGTGTTTGGATATTTCGATTTGTAAATTAAAGTGGAAACCGGGATGGGGTTCTTAAACATTATTGGATAATACGCACCAATGCGTATTTTTGTGGATACTTTCATATTTGATCCCATTATTGTAAATTTTGTGCATTTTTGTACACCCTCGAATTTATATTCTTTCTCTTATATTTCCACCGTTTGTCTCTCTCATTTCATATTTGGCCTTTTCTCTGTTCTCGCTTCTCTCTCTCTTTCTCTCTTTTTTTCTCTTCTGTTTCACTGACTTACCCCTCTTTCCTTCTATTGAGCTTCTCTCTTTTACTTTCGGTTCTTGATCTTTTTTGGTAGACATCTGTCTCTCTTTTTTGTTTTCTCTCTCTCCAAATCTTTTTTTTTTGCCCTTCGGTTTTTCTTGAGTGCAGGGAAACTCTCACGAAATATATGACATGCATATACATACATATGTATGTATGTATACACATTCACCTATAGCTTAAATGCTCTTACGTGCAGAGACACAGGATATTCGGGAATGTGTTTCTAAATTTTCTAGAAAGTGGAGAAAAATATATTTGCAAAAAGTTTCCCCTGCCGTGACGGAAAGTCTTAGATAACTAAAGTGGGTCTTTCAATTCTGGCCTTCCGCTTTATAGCACTCCATTTCTAGAAATATTCTTTGTACTTCTGAAAATATTCTAGAAGATATAGTTAGCATACTTTGTCCTAGAATTTTTTGTTGTAATTTCCCTCCTATTCACACATGGATGTTATGCCTACTTGGTCTACTACATCATCATTGTATGACAAGTGCCCTTGTACATTGCCTGGGCAAAATTTGAAGGAACCAAACACTCCATTTTACAATTAGGATTTAATCGGCAACCATGTTTTAAAAAATTCCAGGAGAGCGCCCCACTGTGGTCACTTGTGCCATTCTTTCCCCATTAGACCCGCAAAAGAAACAGAGGGAGGAACAGAAGGGAAGATCAAAAATATATGAAGAATGTGTGGGGCCATTAGAAGAAATATCCAGACATGTCTGTGAGCTGAATGCAATTGTGTCTAACACTATTATAGGCCTTTTATTTCCCTTCATATCCCCATACATCCTTTTGGAGGTCCTTGTATCCTTAGAAAGGAAAGAGGCATCCTTTCCACTCTTCTCCTTTCCCTTCTTCTTCTTCTTACACTTCTTCATCGTCTCCTCATGATGAATTCGAGGAAGTTGATGCGAGTTGAAATATTAATACTACTACACCAAGCCTAGAGGGAATCATTGATCATGATATGAGTTTCTATGTACTATTTTATGGAATCATAATACAATTTTCCCGAAGGCATTCCCTTCCTTCCTGCAGTCTAGATCTACTAGACGGAGTGAAAGGGACAGAGATTGAGATTAAAAGTTTTTGAGAGACAGAAGGGAAATGCGGGGCGGCTGGGAGCCTACAAACTACCCGGCAGAGACTTGAGGGAGTGGGGGAGGAGGGAGAAATTGGAGCAATGGTCGGAGCAAGGCGGGAAAAGTCCCTAATACCACACAGAGCATAGGCAAAAGGAAACAGAGCCAATTCAAATGCGAGGAAAAAGATAAAATCACACTGAAAGAAATACAAGAAGGTCCGGCGGAAGACACAGAGAGGACGATAGACAAAGAGAAAGAGAAAAGAAAGAGAAACAGGCCAAAAGGAAGAGAATAAAGAAGAAAAATCCGAGATAAATGAAGACAGAAAAACGGCAATACGGAATGCTTGCCAGAGAAACAGAGATCCAAATTCGACGGCAGAACAAGATAACTAAAGAGGAAATACCAGATGTGACAAAGGGGCAAGAAGATAGAAACAGAAGGAGATAAGAAGGAATAAGCCAACCGAAAGAAAGTGACAAATAGGATAAAATACGACATAATTAGTGGAAAAGCGACAGAATAAAGAGTAAATTTTACAAGAAAAAATGAAGTAGCTAATGAATGAGAGAAATCAGCAAGCAAAGAGAGAAACCAGGAGAAATGGGGAGAAACCAATAAACAAAATGTGAATGCGACAACAATAAGGGCAACGGCAGCAAGGATGGCGAGAAAGCGACAGAAAAATAAGATGAAAGAAGAGAGAAAACAACGAGATAATAGAAAAAGGATGAAGAAAGAGCGAAAGTCAGTGGAAGAGAGAAAAGGAGGGAGAAGCAGAGAGATAGAAGGGATAAAACGAACAGAATTTTAGAAAAGAGAGAGAGAGACAAGAAACAGAGAGAAAGCAAAAACAAGAGAGAGGAACATAATTGAATAAAAGAGAGAAAACAAGAAAATAGAGAGGGCAAAACACAAATGAAAGAGAAAAACAGAAGAAGCAAAAACCAGAGAATCTCTGAAGAAGGATAAAGAGAGACGTCTAGCAATAGGAGTAGTGTCTCTATCCTTATTGCACGATAAAAGCTGAAAGGAGAAGATGGGACAATACTGGAAAAAAGCAGAGCAAGATGGTCGTTATTAACCCAAACTTATTAGTAATTGAAGAACTGTACATGTTTTTGTGCTTATGTACTTATTCCATGGGTTTACTCCCCTAAAAAAGCTGTATCCATCCTGTAAATTGTCTGCATGAAAACAAGAGCGTCAAGCAAAGTTGGACATGCTTGTTAGGCGTGAGAGAAGATCTAGAGAAACAGAGAGAGAGAAAGGGCTTTCTCCAACTACATAAGCATATAAAGGGACGCTCAAATCGTGCATATTATGTGCATAGGAATGCAAAAATGCACATACGAAGAATATAGTTCCAAAGCGGTTTAAGCCAGAAATGTTCAAAATGCAATTTTTTCCCTAAAATGAATGCCGTTCACAGGAGATTTCTTCATCACGTTTCTGAGCAATCGAAATTTGAAGAGCATTTATGTTTGCAAAATTTATTTTCTCCCATGTATAAAGGAGTTACGTTTTCGTTTCTCCTAAAAACTTTACCAAATGGACTTGGACCGGTGTGGAACTATGCGTTGCATATGTACATACATTCCTACGAGGAAAAACTTGGACACTCCTTGTCTCGTCTCCTTGCTCCTCATACAAGTTCTTAGAATCTTAATTTTTCCATAGAGAACCCCAGGGAGTTGCCTAAAAATGGAGCGCGACTCATGGTGCAGGAAATTCTTTTCATAGTCTCTCTCTCTGGAAACCTGCCACTCTTATCTAGAATGAATAATTACTCAAATCTTAATTTTGCGTGGCTTAAAATATTTGTTTGTTTCTTCCCATTCCCCTTTTCCCATCCGCATTTCCTCCCCCATTGTGCGGGAGTTTCCCTCTCTTCTATTTTTTATTTGTCACTCTTTGCCCCCCTCCCGTAATTTCTTTGGAATGTGTACATATCGTGTTTATCTTTTGCTAGTTGTTCCTTCCATCTTTTCCCCATTTTTTCTTCTCTGAACATTTGTCTTGTGTAATTTATGACCGGGTTCTCCTACAAAAGTAGCTCCTTTTTTTTATGAAAAATCCTCTTTTCGCCCTTGTACTAATACGTATGTACGTCTTAATTATATGGTCGATACTAAAATCTTAAATTGTCCATGTGCGATTCCCAAGACATTGTTCATGTAATAGGACTTTGGCGAATGTTTGTATGTACATACATATATACGTCTACCTCCCCTGAGATACTCACTGCATATTTTTAATTAATTATGCAACTTTGAAATCGAGCCACTGGATTCCATTTTTGATTTATAATCCTTCATACGGCGGATAAAGCAGAATAACTGTGTCAACTCATGCAAACGGAGAAAGCATATCAAATACGTCCAGAAAGAGAGAGAGATTATGGCTAGTTAGGCAAGCAGAGATGAAGAAGAAAGCGTGAAGAGAGAGACAGCGAGATGAGAAATATCGACGAGATACAAACGACAATAGTAATTGAGGCAGGCCAAAAAAATTCACAAGCAAAAACAGATATTGGGTAGGACTAACATGTGTTAGATGAAAGAAAAGGAAACGAGAGGAAAAGAGAGGAAAAGAGAGGAAAAGAGAGGAAAAGAGAGGAAAAGAGAGGAAAAGAGAGGAAAAGAGAGGAAAAAGAGGAGAATAGAAGCACTTGAGAGGGAAAAGGAAAGGATCAGCAAAGGACAGAGAAGAAAATGAAATTCCGACAGGAAAATGAGAGAGAAAGGAACCGGCTAGTAAAAAATTGGGAGCAAAAAGGGCTGCACGTGGCTGGATAAGAGAGAGAGAGAGAGAAGGAAATGATGAAAACAGAAACACCACCTTTTTTCCACTTTCTGAGTTTTCATTTTCTTTTTCATTCTCCTGAACAATTTCCCCGTTTCTACCGCAACTTTGTTTACGGTCAGCTCCATTAGTAATACTTTTGCATGGAGTTGGGGTTGCCGGGTAAATGCTGATTACTCCTTCATAGTACGCTCACAATTTTCCAGGCTTCTCCATTTCCCCGCTTCTCTGTTCCCTCCAAAAGAAATAATCGTATGTGTGCTCTCGCTACATCTTATTGTAATGGTTGCATTCAAGAGAGAGAGAGAGAAAGGGAGAGTGTGAGGGAGAAAAAAAGCTTCAAATTCAGATGTGGGATCTCCATGTAGGACTACACTTCTCGGAAGAATTTCTTTACACGTTGAGAAAAGGAGAACAAAAATCTGTTGGGCTCAAGTGGTTGTTGCCTTGAATAGGGAAAGTTTTTCTGGGGTAATTTAGGGGACGTCTTCCCCCTCCTCGGGTTCTTTCTTCAATGGTTTAAGTAGCGGAAACTTCTTCCTGTATAAAGATAGGTCTTTCCCCTCGGTATTTGGAAATATGTACCTGCACATGTTACAATGAGCAAAGAGCCGTCGTTGTGCTTTTCCCAAACAGTTTCTCCCTGCTTTTTTCTGTACATTCGTATTCAATCTTCTCCGACTACCTTTCTTGAATGGGGGATTTCTGCCTTAATTTTAAATTACAAACTTAAATTGAAACTCTGTTTCGAGTCCCCAAATTGAAAAAGACAAGATAAAGTAAACTGATTTACTCAAATTTTACTAAAATCCTGTTCAAATCGGTCCCAAATTTTCCTTCACCAATTCGTGTCAATTTTTGTTATCGGTTTCATTTTTTTAATGTCAAATTTCCCATTACCTGCATTCACATTTAAATCCATCTATAAATATCATGAAGGGAACTTCACGGGAAAAAGGTAACCGGGGTCTTAAATTCCAGGCGCGACATTTAGACATCAGTAGATATAAGTAAAATGGTTTAATACAGTGGAGAGTATTACTCCGAAGAGCTTTTAAGAGAAATGTAACCGGGACAACTGTAGTGGGAGAAAGTCCCATTTATTTTGTACAATACAATGGGAATGCATTGTGGTGGAGGGGTAAAAGGAAAGGGTTAAGAGGGTCGTTTTTCCGATTTCTTCCCCCCCCCCAATTATAATACTCCCTCTGCAATTTAGAATGTCTGGCTGGGAATAAAAGAACACATTTCTTTGGTAAAAGATGGATTCAAAGCAATTATCCTTTTATTATGCAATAAAGAATAGGAAGAAATGAGAATTTTTTTCTGCCCGCCTAGGTAATGTTGGGAAAATTTCCCCTTTCTTTTTTTCAAGTTCTGCTACAAGATTTGAAACAAAAGAAAAAGCTTTTTTTTTGAAAACAATAAGTTCTCTGAAATTAATGTCCTCGTGTACTTGTAGGAATAAAAAAAGATGCAAAATTGCTTATGTGTGGGTTTCCTCCCTCTAATATACATATGTATATATTTAATGTGTCTGACCTTCAAACAAAGTGGGAATTTATACCTCTTATGTTCTTCTTATGTTTTCCTCATTTTTTCTTGTTGTCGTAGAGTAATTGGAGAAAGGAAAAAGGGATTAGGTAAAAATAGAAATCTAGATATTTGCCAGTTAAACAGTTTGCTGGTTTCACCGCTTGACAAAATCCTCACTTTCCCGCTTATCCCCGCTCAATTTGGAAGAGTCAAGTTTTTATAGGTACTTTTGGATTACATCCTTTTTCTGTATTATTATTTTTATTCTAAATTCACACTTTCACTTGACGTATACAAACACATTTCCACTCCCCCAAAAAAACTTTTCGTCACATCTGTTGCGGGTGGTAAAAAAAAAGAAAACGCCACATAAAAAACATATGACTTTGGCTTACTAAAAAAAATGAAAAGAGTGCGGAGAGAAAGTTTTACTTTTTCGGTGAAAGCAATTGAAAACAAAGTCCAAAATAAGCGTCTGCCGGGGAAACTCTGGCAAAGTATAAATTGGTGAAAATCAGGAAAAAGTGAAAGCAGCCATCCAAAATTGGGGGTGAATTGATAGGTAAAGTATAAAAGTCAATATTTCTCCTGTTATATTAAGGGAAAGTGCATGAGACTTCCCCCAAAAAAGAAAAGCGTTTCTGATAGGACCAGCAGAAAATTTAATAGAGTACATTTTCGAATACAATTCCAAACAAAGGGGATGTGGACAGATTTTTCTGGTCGTATAAATCTTTCGTGTATAAAAATTTGGAGAAAGTACCCAATTGGAATACAAACAGAGGGGAGAAAGTCGTGGTGGGAGTAAAAGAAAAGAAGTGGAAAGAAGAACCAAAAATAGACAAATCAAATCAAAAAGTGACACTTCAACCAAAGGAAGAAACAACACGTAATAAGAGTAGAAGAATAGAGCTTCTCCCCCGTTTTCGTTGCTTCAAAAAAAACGGCACACACAAACACAAGGAGAAAGTATAGAAAAAAAGTGTACAATCAAAGGATATGTAGAGGAAAGGAAAAGAAAATGCAGGAAAAAAAGGGAAAGTAGCTGCACTAAACTTTCTTCTTCATATCTTCCCTAATACAAAAAAGGCCTATATATCCTTGTATGGACACCCGATTTAGATATATCGGGCGATATCTTTTTAGATTTGAAGGGGAAAAAGAGGAAGGAAGAAGTAAGGGAAACAGTTAAAAGTTTTCCACCAAACCAAGAGGAAAAAATAGCATGAGGGAGAACATGAGTCTTCCTTTCTCTGTTACACAAATTCCAATGAATCCTTTACTTTCTCCCGTTCTTTCTCCTTCTCCTCCTCCTCCTCCCCTGTTCCAAAGTATTTCCCGCAACAAACAAAGAACTGACAAAAGTTGTACGTCGGAGTTTGTTACATTTCCTTTTAAATTTCCGTTGTACACAACCTTGAAACCTTCACTTTGCCTTCTCCACTTTCACTTTTATTCATCTTGTCCCTTTTCCCTCCTTTTCCTTCACTTTCTCCCCTTAGATCCTCCCCAACTTACTAACAAAAACTCCCCTACAAATTCATAGACATGACCAAGTTACAAAGTCTTAGCACTAATTTCATGGGATTTTGAGTGAAAGTTATCAAACGGGTGGGGGAAGGGGCAAAGAAACGACACGGCAATGTGCACCCTCTAATACTTCCACTTATTGCATTTTCCACCAAATCAACAAAGATCCCCTCCATTTGAATTGACAATTTTCTCTTGAAGGACACCAACAATATTACATAGATACTAGCAAATCCATAAGAATTTATAGCGGGAACCATTCAATGCTTACGGAAGCGAGGATATTTCAATAATATATCTTTCCTTCTACCAACAAAGGTACATGACCTCGTGAGGAAGGACGTCTGCCAAAAAACCTGGGAAATGTGGGCCACCTTTTTTAATATACTTCAAGTGATCCACCGAGAATATTTGTCCACAGGTATCCATGCGTATAAGTAATGGGTGTACCTACCACAATAAAGTCTCGAGTTACTCCTGATCTCACATCCACTTTCTGCTTTTCTTTTATTTATTAATTTTAGCAGTTTCCCTGCTTTTCCCCTTTGGCAGATTTATTCGTACGCATTTCCTTATTTCTATTAATTTCAGCAGTTTCCCCGCTTCATCATTTATTTTTAAGGATTTTTTCACACTTCTACCATGCATAAGTCTATACTCTACCTCAAAATAAGCAGTTCCAAGAATGGAAGGGAAAAAACAAAGAAAGTGAGAGAGAGGGAAATGTTCATAGAAAATCAACAGAGGATACTACCCATCCACAAAAAAAATGGATAAAAGGAGGGGAAAGACAAAAAAGGAGAAGTGGAGCGGGAGGAGGAGTGGTAGTTGGAATACGAGGAAAAAACGCTGAAGATTCGAACAGGAATAAGTAGCGAGAAAAGAAAGGAAGAAATCATGATGGAACATCAAGAAGGAGGATCCCAGAACGGAAGAGAAGGAAGGCAATGGCTGTCAAAGACTTCGTGAACAGCACACATCACTGAGGAGGGACGGCCGTGAGAGCAATATCGTCTACTTTTCCGGGAGAAGAAAGACAAGCACGTGTGAAATCTTCTAGAGAGAGGAAGAGTGATATAGAGATATAGAGAGAAACACAGAGGTAGAGAGAGAGGAAGAGAAAAAGAGAGAGAGGGAGAGAGAGGGAGAGAGAGGGAGAGACA
>JAQGBT010001999.1:0-26948 GCA_034698585.1 Disparrhopalites patrizii | reverse complement strand
GGAGATTTAACTACCTCAAATATTTTAGTGGAGAAACTGCAACCCAGTATTGCTGAAAGGTATATCTTGTTTAATTTTCTTGTCCATGTTCGTGTGGACATAATTTTTCCTCGTTATTTGATATCCTTGTATAATAACTGTAAGATAAAGAATATTAGCTTAAGCATCCTTATTAAATTGCTGTGCGTTCTAATTTAAAGTGATCCTGCCAGTTACCCAAAGTTCAGCATTGCCCTAATTGACTTTGGTCTCAGTCATTTGGATAACTCTTCCGAAGACAAAGGTGTCGACTTATATGTTTTGGAGCGAGCTTTAACAAGTACTTACTCAAGTCTTGGATGGTTTTTTGAAATGATTTTGCAAAACTACAGACAAAATTACGTAAAGGGAGGAGAAGAAGTGTATGAAAAATTGGAAGAAATCAGACTGCGTGGGAGAAAACGAACTATGGTGGGGTGAAGGAAATGTGGAATATGATGTGCGTCAATAAATCAATTCACTAATTTGGAAATCTTCCATAAATAATATTATTTGTTTCCAAGTTGAATCAGCAACAGAAAAATTAAATCTCTCTTTTAATTTAGTAATAATACGGATTGATTATGCATATCATTTGTACGGCAAATACCGTTTAAGTTTAAAGCGTTTTGTGAATGCGTGTGAAAAGAGTGATTGTTTTTACACACACGAACACCACATCTCTTTTTATAGCCTTGATGTCAGGCCTCCGGATACCACAATATTTTCTCCAGTAATATAGGAAGCGTCTTCAGAACACAAGAAGGATACGATTCCTCCAATTTCATCAGGTTCTCCAAATCGACGCAAAGGAATATTTTTCAGGAAAGCACCACTGAGGGCCGGATTATCTGTGAGCTGCAATGCGTTTTTTTTCTTTATTTTAAACTTTTCTTAGTTTGCATTATTTACGGTCGTGTAAAGCATATGAGCAAAAGAACTGCGATAGCTGTGATTAAGCAGGTTAATATACCAAACCAATATAAAATATTACATACCATTTGGCTGAATGCTGTCTTGATAACACCTGAAACAATGTCACACCCACATTTGTCATTTTGAATAGGTAAAACTTTGTTTCACACAAACAAATAATTGCAAAAAGGTAAGTACTTTACCTGGACAAACGCAGTTGACTCGAATGTGATCTGCGCCAACTTGTTGTGACAGAATCTGCGAATAGTGTAAATTAGAATTTTAGTTGTTTCACATGAAAGAAACATTTACGTATAGGTACTGCATTTACGTACAGCACATTTTCATACATTCGAGACCTCCGTTGATTAAGAAAACAGTTGGTATAATTTACCTTCGTTAATCCCAGTAAGGCTGTTTTGGATACGGAATATGCTCCCAAGAGCTACAATAGAACAAAACAGAAAACTTCTGTCAGTTTTGAATGTTCGTGTCTGTTATGGTTGGGCAATTTGCCAGTTATTAAAATCGAATACCTGCATAGGCTGGAAACCCGCAATAGAAGAAACAATAACAACACTTCCTCCATTACGCTTGACTAAATGAGGGTGCACTTCCTGTGTCAAAAGGAAAGGAGCCTTCACATTAATTTCAAAAATCTTGTCCCAGGCTGACTCCGGACACTGAAACATGTGAAGTGATTTAATTAGCAGAAGATACAATGAATCAAAAAATTACGAAAGAAGGATGAAATTCAGATATGTATGTTTTGTATGTAAGCATTTAGCACTTACATCCAGGACCGGACCCATGTGTGGATTGGCTTTTAAAATAAAAAGATTCCAATCCTTGTATTTACAATTTACGTAGTTTTTTGAGTCGTATGAAATACAATTATTTGCTTAAAAATGTCAGTTACTAGCTTACCAGCGGCATTTGAAACTAAAATATCAATTCCTCCAAACTGAGTAAGTGTTTCTTGGATTAGTTTTGTGCGGTCGTCTTTGCTGCCCACATGACATACAATGCCCTTCAGATTGCTCTCGGCTACTCCCGACTTATACAGTCCTTCCAAAGCCTTTTGGACATTCTTCTCCTTCCGACTGCTTATCATTACTTTTGCCCCATCGGTAACCAGTTTTTTGGCAATGGAAAGTCCAATTCTATACTCCACGCAATAATTATAAAATGCTCGAAATTAGTATTGCCATCCTTTGCCTCTTGCCAAAACAATGGCACAATGTAATGTAATTCCTGAGAATTCAGCATTAAGATTTTCGTTTTCTGCAGCGTCTTTCATTAACTATGGTTAACCAAAGCAATGCGAAATTCAATGAAGATTGAGTCAAAATTAATATACCCGTCGGTTGAAGCTGTCACAATGGCGATTTTGCCATTTAATTTTCCACCTGTGCTGGAGGACATTGCTCGGGTGAAGACTGGAAATACATTCTGAATTCTTCTCGTGAACATTCTGCCGACTGGAGTTAATGCTGCAGTAATTTAAAAAAAATTAATGTCGAAATTTGCACCATGCAATTACAATTACGTAATTATAATATGAATACGTCAATCGTGGTTGACAGTAGGTAATTTTTGTCTTCCAGACTCGCAATACAATGGTGTCAGCAGCTGATTAGGAATTGCCGAAATTACGTGCACTTAATTTGTCAAAATTGAAAAACAATTACCTTACGACTGAAGGCTGAGCCTAGAACGTGGAGTGGAATTTGGAAAAGTAGAGAGCAAAGGTACCGGCAAATAACGTATGATTTCCTATACTGATCGGTACTCAGTGCATGAAATTTCTTGGACCTGAGTAAAACCGTGTTGTGTTATCAAGGACTGAGTTCTTGCGTTCCAACTTCTGTACATAGATTAAGTGTACATATGTGGATGAAGGAATATAGCATACAATGCAAACATAAACTATATTGCTATATGATCTTCGATACACTGGCCAAGGTCACCAGTCGAAACTCCAAAGTACACGACAGTACACTATATATTGGTACTGTCAATTGGTAAATGTATGTAGTGTCATGGCCTGGTACTGTTACATGTGTGTGCCGTGTGCATACGTTGTGTAAATTAAATACTTACCACCAGTACACACGAGCTGCGACAGTTTGACAAGTTGTGCCATGATGTGGCTTCAGATGCTGAGTGCAGAAATTAATTCAATTCAGGTAAGCATGGGACATAATTAACTCACAATTGAGACCAGAGGAAGTGTCACCTGTATGCACAAATATTTAGTGATTGCTGTAATAAAATGATCAAATATGTTACAGATAAAACTAATAAAATGCACAGGAAGTACCTTACAACTACAATATGCTATCCGAATGGAAGACCTATCAAAGGTGTCCAATCATCTGTATGTAATACACCAACAGTATATTACATACGTAAGTATATACGTAATAATAATTACTAAGTAGTAAATAGCAATTATTAGTAATTCGTGCCATCAGTATTACTTGTCACAAATGAAGAAGTAATCGTACAAGTTTTTTGTAGTTACTAGTTACTGAACAGTTCCAGCCCCAAATGCAAGCACTTGAAGCAGGATTTCTCATGCATATAATATAGGTAGGTAAGCTAATTACAATTACACATTAGGCATGTGTAAACGTGTATCAACTACCAACTAGGGGATCATTAGTTCAACTCTACACAAATTCTTCCTTTCTGATCTGGGTTTTACAATTTCGTTTTATACATTTTATTTTGCTTCATCTGGTTTCTGCTTGCGGTGTGTGGGAAAAAGCTATTACAGCTTTAAAATCCATTATTTTTAACCTACACAATAATTGTTTAACCGTATTACCGTATACAAGTAAATGATAGTTCCATCCTTGTTAATGTCTCTGAATGTTCTTTGTATGGAACAACACCCCGAAAAGAAATTATTAATACAAAAAATTACAAAAAAAACAATCAATACAGTAAAATGGTTTTGTCATCACTTTCCATGTTGGCACTCCTAGTTATTCGTTTAATCAATACACGTATTTCTAAAGTAGGGTTGCTCATCCAGTGTACTGAATTTTGTTCATTAGGTATATTTTTCCCCGGGGCATAAAATATCGGGAACTGAGACGAATTACGAACTCTGATCACTCCTTGCATCAGAGAAAATTATTTGGCAACCAAGGAGGATGGTACAGGAGTAACTGACAATGATTTCGTTACGAACAACGAACAAATCCTTACATCAAAGTTAGTACTTACAAAACTGGCGACGGTTGACTTTTTCGTACGCTGTAAGAATCACAAAAAGTGAAGTTATTCAAGCCTTTGACTTATACTTATAGCTGCACGACACGTTTATTCGACATCGGTTGTCATACAATACACATACATATTTATAATGTTAACCTTTACGAATGGTAATAATGTATGTACAAACAATGCAATCGAGTCGGGCGCTAATGTCAAAGACGTAATAAGAATGGCATTATAGTACAAGGGTTAAAAAAACACACATTCAAACCATGTGTTCTACACAAAAACAAAAACCAAAATACGATTGCACATACAAAATAGATAATAGCATCTACGAAATAATAAGTTAATGCGCTTACAATCCTGCTAATCTATTAATTCATTCATTTGAATTTCTAGTGGTAAAGATTTCACTTCCATGTCTTCTTCATTATCCTCAGGCCCAACTTCTGTGAAGCCATAAACATGTCTAATTTTATCAACTAATAATGTAAAATGTCGTCTTGACAAAAAAACAAAAACATTACAATTTACAATCATCTACAAGTACAGTGCAACTCATTTTATTCTTCTACCTGAAAGTTCTTGCATTTCTCCACCCATAGGTGGATGTGCTTGTGGGGGAAGCTGTTGGGGGTGTGGAATTGGCGGAAGAGGAAGTTGTGGGTGAAATATGCTATGAGGTATAACATCATACTGAAGTATGTCTTCAGGAGCCATATTATATCCGTGCTGAACAACGTGAGGATTTTGTGAATTATCGTATCCAACCACGGAATGCTCTGGTGGATATGATCCCAAATCATGACTCCGGTCCATGCTAGGCATCGTGGGTTGGGGCGGAGGGACTTTTCGTTTGAGGGATCCCCCACCTATATTAACATTAAAAACCGATATTATTTATTACAAGTTTACATCTTACATGTAAAATCTAAAAACGAAGTACTTTGGAGTTTGGACTTACTCAGATGCTTGGTGTAAATGTGAACCGCAGTATCTTCTTTTTTCTTGGATGTATGCTGGCAATGCTGGCAAATGGATCCTTTGACTTCTCCTAATTTGATGCGATAATCTTGGTATATGTATTCGTGTTCACTGATCTTCTCCAAAAGTTCCCCTGTTCAACACAAAATTTAACCATATTTAACTTGGTTTACACAAGTTGCCTGTATCCTTAACAAACCTACAAATCAAGTTTTTACAAACTTACCTTTGCAGCCAACAAGTACGTGTCCTTCTATGCCATTTTGTCCCTGAAAATCAGTGAAAGCTTTCATGAAGTGTTTTTGCTCGAACGATACAACTAATGTTTACATGGTACAAGGCTTAGCTATTCAATGAGACTACGAACTTAACACTTACAATATAATGGTTTTGGCAAAGTAGGCAAATCCATGTATTAGCAGGCGCTGAACTCAATTCGAAGTAGTGGACACCGTCAAAAATAAAGCCAATTTCACTGATTTGCTGAAGGTGATTTTTTAGCTTGCCATTGAGTATTCCACTGATTCGCTTTTCTAAGAAAGTCTCTGGTCTTGGATTTATAATCGCGGTGCCAATAGGTTTAACTTTAGCAGCACCCCTTGTTGCTTTGCCCTGGATGGGAGCTGGCGCCATACCTCTACCGTATGATGTCGACGGAGGTGGACTCTCTGCTTTAGGTTCTACCAATCCATCTACGAAAATTAACCTTCATTTATTCTTCGACAAGAAAAGAGTAAAAATAATACTGATACTTTTGATAAACTGGATGTTATAAGTCTGGTTATAAACCTGCGTGTAATTTCTTCATGTGACGCTGTAAGTACATTTCCTTAGTGTACGAAATACCACAGGGTTCACAGCGGTACGCTTCTTCGGGAGCATCGTTGTCTTCAGCACACAGTACGGGTGAATCCGGATTATCACCTGTATCGAATTGTAACAGTTTTCAAAATGTTCACAATAAAAGACGCAACTAAATAATTAATATTCTGTATCTGATTTGATGTCTTACCTTTGCAAGTGTTCAGGATGTGACGCTCCAGATTGAACCTACTAAAATAATAATGTACAGATGCTTTGAGTTTTGAAATTCCGAAATCGATATAATAAACCGCAAGCATGCATTTATAATGCTTTAATTTTACTGTTGCAGATTTTGCAAAACACACATAGGAATAACCAAGTTACCTGGCTGAAAATATAACGTGACAAGTGAGGCAAACCCACTTGTCGTGGCCATTGAGTTGAATCGGATATTTTTCGTCCACAATAAAATTTCGGTAGTCCTTCTGGCGAATCCGATCTTTGAATTTACCACTATAAAGACTTTCAATTATAGCTTTTCGGGTGTTAGCTTCTTCCAGTTCCAAGTTGCCGTCTACAAGCACCTCGACCTGCAGTTTTTTCTTAGTCTTGCTGCCCGGGGGTCTACCAATTCTACGTCCAGTAGTTCTAGACCCTTTCGGCCTACCCTTCGGCCTTCCTTTCACCGGTTTTTTCTTTTGTGGCCCTAAAAACAAAATGAAATGATTTCATAAAACAAAAACTTGTAGAACACCAATTAACACAAAACACAAACAGATGACCACAATATATGTAGGTACATATTTCATACATTCATTCCGATGAAATCTTGTGATGTGCTCCATGGTGTCCGTTTTCACAGGAGCAGAAAAGTTGCAATGACAACAAAAATAGGTGCCATCACGAACTTCAAATTGAAATCCTTTGTAATGGAATGTATTTTCGTCCATCTTCACGGCAAAGCTAAAATTGCCCGATGGTCTTTTTAGCATTCGTTTTCCTTTCCCTGAAATTCAATTATACATATTTTATTAGCACTTTTATCGAAATAATTAAAAACATCATACCAAGGAACACAAAAGGAATAACTGCAATAAGTGCGACATATTTTATTTTCCTTACGTGCATGTGCTCTGGCAATGTGCATAGTTATATTATGCCTTCGGGGAGTGAAATAGTAGCAGTGACAGCACTTCAATTGTCCATTATCTAATTTCTCAAACGTGAAACCTCGGTAGACTAACTTGTTATCACTGACTTTCCTAACGAAATGCCGGTACTCTTTTCGTTTTCGGTATTTCGGTGCTGACTTTTGCCAGCGCTTGCCATGAATGTTCGCGCGTGCAAGAGGCATGTATTTTCCTTTGGAACAAAAGATAAACAGCACGGTCGTTAGTAAATAAATATGTACGTATATTGCACTTATTTGTGGGTTTATGATATCAAAAGGCAATTGCAACAGTATTACCTGTGACAGTTTCGATGTGAACAACTTCAGGGGACGAAGAGGATTGCTCTTCATCCACATAAGCTGACAAATGCTCATGTGCAGAAAGACTAAACGGCATAAGAATTTCATCCGCTTGATTGCTTTCCTGGAGGACGTTGGTAGCGCTTGGAGGACTGCTAACTGGGCTGTCACTCATCAATTCACCATCGTCTCCTTCATCATCCATATCCTCATCTTCTGCTTCTTCATCATCATCATCATCATCTTCCTCTGTCTTCAGGCGCACGGATGGTAAGTATCCTGAAAACGGGTACATTCGCGTTACTCATATGTTTGAGTTATAATCTAATATCTAACACAACAATAGACAAACTACGATGCTACATGCAATGACAACATCAAGCATATATGTACAAAATTAAGTCCTTACTTGTGAGGGTCACATTTCTGAAGAATTGCACTTTTGTGTTGTTGTAATAAATTTTACTTCCAGTTTCCGAATATATTTCGGTTCTTCCGCCCTTGACATCTGTCTCCGGCAAAAGCGGAGGATCCTTGGTTTTGGTGTACGATGAGATTATCTTCTCCGACGCATTTAAGATAAGCTCATTGATATTCTTGGTAATATTTTGAAGCTGTTCATTGAGTTTAAATACGTCGAACAACACCGTTTGACAATGCTGACAAAAGGGAAAAGCCTCCGTTTCAAAGTCAAATTCATGTTCTCCAGCAGCTGGATCCCAATCCATGTAATCAGCAAAGACAGCGAATTGCTTCGTAAAGTTTTCCACATTCAACTTCCGTTGACTGTCAGCCGTCTTGATCTGATGTCCACAAACCAAGCACGGACAAGTGACGGAGACTCCGGGAGGAGGAGACGGTGGGTAGCCACTATTTTGTTGGGAACTATTCCTGTCCCCATAATTCTCCGAACCCCCACCATTGGGTGCCCCATCATGCGTATTTAAATTGGTATGGCCCTCCAGATTCCGATGTCCATTATTATTATAGTTCTCCGAAGTGCCCGGGATGTTGTCCGGATGTTCCGGGTTGTAATGGTGAGAGCGGGGAAGATTCTCCATTGCATTGCGGTTGAAGTTGGAAGAACCAACGTTGGTCATACTCTCAATAGAATGGTTGGTGTAATGCTCCGGATTAGGATGCATGTTATTTTCATGATTATTTCCAGGATGTTGATGGTGGTGATGATGATGCTGATGTGACCTGTGATCTCCGACCCGAACCGAATTATCCACCATCTCCACGTCCCCCTCCATCCCTTGGTATTTACTCGAAAACAAAAAAAATTTGTGCACTCACTGAAATTTTACAAGATGTCTGCCACAACTGATTGAAAGAGGTTGTTGCAGTCGGGTTACACAAAAAAAAGTCTTATATATTTTTTTAACAGTCAACTAAAAACAGGGGAAATCACTTCCAGGGGAAACTCTTCAGAGACCCACATTAGAAAAATCTTCATTTTTTTTAAAAGAGGTACAAAAATGCTTCACTTGTCAAATTCTTATGGAACACAAAATGCGAAGAGATTGAGATCGAAATGAATATAACAGTATATGAATAGAATGTATTGTATGAAAAGGTAGAGAAAGGAAGCAGCAGAGGACGAGAGATTTTGAGGGAGAGAGAGAGAGAGAGAAATATGCGCGTACCCTCCGCCGTCAGATCTGCGGCTTGTAACAACTTTCTCCTGCTCCCCTGTCTAAATTATACCGGAAAAATTATTGCCGGAAATAACTATGCTTATACACTTTTAAAAATTATATGCATTTTATCACAGAATTATGCTTTTTTCGTAAAAATTATGCCTTCAATTTAGACTATTTTTGACGGAATATTTATTATTTTGTTTTCCGTATATTGTAGATCAAAAGATTTTCCCAGTTTGCTGGCTAAAGTGAAAATGATATATTTAGATCAGAGAAGGGAAGGCCACTTTGTAAAAAGTAAGAAATTAGTAAGAAGCCAAAGATTTTCTCATTGGATAAACAATATACCAAACAATGTAAGTATAATCTACGTACGAAGCCCAAATTCGTAAAAGTCTCATGCAAACATAATAGATACAAGGCTATATACCTCAAATAATCAATGTACTAAACGGAAAATAATATATCCTTGTATCTATAGTTATCTTCAAGGTTGATAAAACAGCGTAACTATTGTATTTTTACTGGAAAATTGGTATACCTGTGTCCCTCTTGTGTAACATGAATGAGATGAGATGAATAAAACCAGTAATAATAATAATAATTGATATCCTAATTGTTGAAATATACAGTTTTTTCTAATTATGCTTTTAATGCTTTTAATTTTTTGTAAAAATTGGGTTTAAAGTATTCAAAATTAACGTACATTGGGAATTTTAGCTTGCTCTAAACAAATATGTCGCTCATTCATCGCTCATTCATCTTTATTGACGGGATAAAAATTAAACACTATCCTTATTTTTTGTGTGGATGGTAGGGCAACCTTGAGTTACAGAATGAAGTCTGGAATTACTTGGTGGTCCAAGCGAACGTAATTTTATGGATAATGTACATGTAAATTAATTATGCGCTTTTACAATTTAGGTTTTTTGTTTAGGGTAAACGTACAAATGAGCTACTTGGTAGTTACCTTGTGCTTTCATAGCGTTCATGTTATGCACCTCGCGTAACATGTTGGAGCTTTTACCAGGGTTTCTCTATTGTTTACAGGGTAAATCTATATTTTTTTCTTGCCGATATGTATTTCAATGGAACTTTATGTCAAGGGATGCATTCAAATCCTCCCGCCTTATCAAGGACGCTCCTCGGCATACAATGAGCACTAGCTTGTGCGTTTTCTTATCATTTTATCACCTATATTGTATACAAAAATGTCATCAATCTTTCCTCCGCTTTTTCCTGCTGTTCATCACCCCGCACTGTCAACAAAAACAACTTTTCCTCGTCGCTCCAGGTATTTCATGAGATATTTCCCTATTTAATTGCATATTTACGGGTTGGTTAAACTTCTCAATATTATGGTATAGTGCATAGCTATACGTGTATGTATACTTATATGTATATGCTTTTGAGCATAACGTTATGTACATACGCATTCTTGCTTTTCAAAAGAGCATGCATTTATTTTGAAAACACATTTTAGAAGAATATTCAAGACATTCTGATAACGGCATCTATACTGTATGCACATGTTTTTACTGTTTAATTTAAATGGAAATTACTAGTGCATGGAAGTCAAGTGCGAATTGTCCACAAGCAATTAGGTACCTATATATTTGTACATATGTGTACGCTAAGGTACCACGAATAGAGTAGAAAACAATTTCACATTGGGTTCAGTCCAGAACAAGCGGAAAATGTATGTGGTTTAAAACTGATTCGGTTTATTTTGATTTTGAACACTCACAACGACAAACATCACGGCAAGTTACGCAAGGCGGTAATAAAAAAAATTAACAATTTAAGAAACCTTTAACTATAATAAAAATATTAAATATATGTATGTATGTTCTTATGTAACTTACCGACAAATAGTAATAGTACACGGAAATATTCACAATATATGTGCCTACATTTAAAAATAAGATCCTCATATTTGACAACTGTTGGTATTTCTAGGTATACTGGACATGCACTTATTGTTTTTATTTATAGAAAAAAAAACGTATAGGTATATACAGTTTACCCTCCCCTTGCTACCGTGTATGGAGAGACGACTACTACGTCACTTATCTTTCAATGTAATAAACTGGAGATAACGTGATGTGATACCATCCAAACCTCTCACACGGTAGCAGGGACATAATTTTTGCCGGCCGAAGTAGGCGGGCCGGTCATAATAGTATTTTATCAAATTCATCCACATAAAATTTTGAATAATGGCAGCAGGGGCATTTGGTCTTTACAAATATTACATATGATTATACATATTTAGGTATTGTACCTCAATATTAAACATAATACAATACACATATAAAAAATATTCTCTGGTTCAGATTGCCTAACTTAAAAATTAAAAATATGTATCATGAGGACTGCAGAAACGTTCAAAAGTAACGTCAAATCAAGGCGATTTTGACAACATTCGCCTAACATTAACTCATGAATAAAGATGTAAAACAATCTTCCTATTTACCTAAATATTTAGCTTTTCTATCCCAAATTGTATCACTGACTAATAAATGCGATATTTTAACTTAAATATCAAGTACTGAATATAATATTAATTTATTGTCTGATAGAAGAGTTCTTGTTCCTTGAGGTTTAGGAAAAATGTATGCCTCAACTCGACCACTGCAGCTCGCAACTATCAGTTGGGAAGGATTTCAACATCCATGCCCTCGATCATGAATTTACCATCAGTAATTTCTATAAACATACATAAAAATGAAAATTGAAACAAATACACGGGCGCGTGTAAGCAGCACATTTGTGCAGGTATACACGACATTTATATATAAATACAAGCATAGACAAAATATGTCACGATTACATTTACTATCGAAGGCTGAACGGAAGGAAGTATAATTATTGTTAATCACCATGAACCATTACCTAATTAAAATTTTAGCCCAAAATAGTAATCCAGAAACCACGTACGATTCCTTTTCATTTAGAAAGAGATAACAAAAAATTCTAAACAGCTTACCTTCAAATGGCTGTTCCTCCTCATCAGCAGGAAAATCAAATGGGACGGGAGATTCTGTAACAAAGTTATCGTCCGCCGTACACATAATATCTTCATTATGTTGTATGCTACTACCCTGGTTTTGATACTCGTTCACGTTGCGTCCGACAAAATACGGATTACCTGAAAATAAATTATATCAATACAGGATATTGAGAATAGTCGGTACATTGAATGACTATATAACCGTAAAGATACAGAAACCACAGTTTCAATAAAAAACAATTACCTTGACAGCCTCTAGCAAGGTGCTGTTCCATTGCGAGAGTCGTGAGGTACTGTCCACTACAAGTGGAACAGCACCATTGTCCATTCTCTGTTAATTCAAAGTGGTACATATTTTGGTAAATGAACTGCTTATGCGAAACCTGGAACAAGTGTCCTCTTAGTTTTCCAAGTAAAATGTCCTGAATTTTCGAGCGTTTTTGCCCAACTAGAGCTTCATGAAACATCATATGGTTTTCAAGATCCAGTTCACTTTGCGATGAAAACCGGTTGCAGTTCAGACAAGCCCAACGCAGAGATCCATTTTCAGCTCTTAATTCAAACGAATACTGCCGATCATAGCAGAAACTGTTGAATCCTACTCGCTCAAGTTTATCTTTAATTCGTGAGGAACACATAAGTTTGTCAATCTTTGCCACAGTTGACAAACTGGCTGTATTTGTCATCTGGCTCGTAATATTCATTTGCATTTGAGAAAGAATATCCTCTGAATTTGCAGATGAGAATTGCAAATTGTCTGTTAAATATAATACTGACGCTGGTATGGGGTCGCATGTATAAAAACTAACATCAGTTGGCTTAGAAGTAGCATCACTGCCTAAAGCTCCAACTGCCGGTGTGGTTGAATTTTTCGGTACTGAAAGAAATTGAATGACATAGCGAATTGTACATAAGAACAGAAGTATATTGCAGATTACATGCCAAGGAATTAGGGATGACAAATGATACGTGCGAACTGGTGTTCTCTTATAATTAATTAAATTATTATTGTACGCTCGTTTATAAAAAGCAAAACGAAACCCGGATTTTTAACTAACCATTGTGGTCAACACTTATGTGTTCTATCAAACGTTTTTTCGCATCAGCAACAAACGAACAATGAAGGCATTTATAGATTTCATTTCCAAGTTCAGCAAAAGTATATCCACGAAATTCATATAGAATTGCATCTTTTCTTTTAGGCCACAGTTCTGCACACGGCTGTGGCTTATTTTTTACCGCATACGAAGTGCTTGCAGATACGGTCGGAACGCCGGAAGTTAATTCCATAGGCAGTACATTGTTATTCTCATCTAAATACCAAAGTGCAAATTTTAGCATCAGCACTTCGGTACGTACAAAATCTTGATGTTGCCAAAATACAAAATAAAAACAACATACTTCCTCTGCCAGTGGTATTTCTATCGTTTTGTACGCAACTCCCATCCGATAGCTTGGGATGTTTGGGCAAGTTTGTACTGAAAGCTTGTAGAGTACTGACATTATTGTTGACACCACCGCTTGACACCCAGGTTGTACGGGTTGACTTTTGATTTTCGTGCTCACTGCGAATATGATCCATGAATTTTGCTTTTCTAGCCTCTGTGAAATAGCAGTGGCAACATTTATAATCGCCCGTGCCTTCCACTGCCTCGAACTCGAAACCATGAAAAGTAAAGCGTGTTTTTCCAATTTGAATGGGATAATTTTGCTTGCTAAAATTAGCGGAGGTATTTTTTGATGGGTGCGGGTACACAGGAGAAGTAATCGCCGAAATGGTTTCAGTTGTTGGCTGAGGCTTCTTGGCTGAGGCTGCATACGTTCGTTGAACTTTCTCAGCGGCTTTGCCTCGTCTGAATGTATCTTGCTTCCTATGATCTAGGTCGATATGATCCACAAACTGCTGTTTCGACCGGCCAGTAAACGAACAATGGCAGCATTGAAAATGTGGAGGTATGTCGTCCTTTCCGTTAATATGCCTAAAAAAGAATTTTCCATACATGTACTTGTCTTTTTCAACGGGAACAGGGTAATTCTTTTTGGATCTAGCTGTCCTAAAAAGGTTCACAAATTCCGCGTCTATTGTTGCTTCCGACACCGAGACTGGGGTGCCGTTTTGACTTGCTGAGCTTCGTTCTTGATCACTCTTTCTGGCTGGAAGTATCTCTGCTTCAATCATAATATCTGGCGGTTTTGGTCGCATTATGCTGGTTGGAGATGGACCTGCCCAATAGCAGCAAAATTATCATCATTGTTTCATTCCAATTAAGTTTCTAGTTAGCAGTTTACATGTGTCACTAGCCCTAATACCTGGACAACCCATCAGCAAATGATTTTCAAGAAGCACTCCTTGCGCATTCGAGAATTGTGCTCGACAGGTTGAACACTCCCAGTTGTTCGAGGGAAGTCTACAAAATGGGTACTTTTCGTCAAAAATAAATTCTCCATCGCCCAGTTGACGCACTCTGTTTTTCAGTCTTCCCATAAAAATGGCAGACTTCGGCTTTTTTCTGTGGGTTTTAGGTGTAGGTCTAAAAGTCTCTGGTTCTATATGGAGAGCATGTATGTCCTTTTATTAGACATTTAAAACCCACACATAAAGGGTTGAACAAACAAAATACCAAAATGGAATGAGTAATCAAAGATTATGACTCATGACTTAAACATTTTCCGTATACCTTCTTCGCCATTTTGAACACATGTTTTACTACGAGACTCTGGGCGATCGACGTTATATTTGTCACTTGGTTCTAATCTGGAGGAAGGGTTTACATTTTCACAAGGAATAGTTGGCAAATAACCTGAAATGTCAAAAAAAAATTTGAATGCTTTAAGTATAAGTGTAGCGCCATAGGAATTACAGAAAGCATGATGTTTAAAAAATTTAAAACAATGTTAAAGCTAGGTCAAAAAGGAAATAAAATCAATTATTACGGTTGAGAGTTTCTCTGCGGTAAAACTTAATCTTGGTGGCTGTGTACTGTAGTTTACTTCCGTCGTTGCAGGTGAGCTCAACATTTCTTGTGTTATCAAAATCACATTTATAACGGGAAGAATCTCGTTCGTGTGAGACTTTTGATACTTGAACTTCTTGCGAATGCAAGATCTTTACCGATGTATTTATAATCAATTGTCGAATCTCGCTCAAGAGCTCCCGTATCTGTTCATTCAGATTGAAGACCTTGATAACAGCAGATTTACAAGGTTTGCAGAATGGAAACAGCTCGTCTTCAAAATCGAATCTATTTCTCGAAGGCATAGCCCATTGCATGTACTTGGAGAAGACCCGAAATAATTCCAATAGTATGGGAGCCACTTCCATTTGGGATTTTTCTCGGATCTTGACACAGTCCCCACAAACTAAGCACAAACAATTGAGGGAATCCCAGCCATCCGATGATGACACAGGGACAGTTTCTTGACCTTCTACTTCCATCGTTCTTTTACGGGAGTGATCCTGACCTAACCTTCCACATTACCGACCCGCTCCAATTCAGCTAGACATATTGCACATGGTTGCACGCTTTACCTGTAAATAATTATTTCCTCAAATAATTAGCATGTATCAATACTCAGAAAATGCCATTGTTTTAACGCGTGTGAACGACTAAATACGACATAAAAACAACAGCTTTGACAGATCGCACTTGACAAGGTTCCTTTGCAATGAACTTACCCATGAAATGAACCCGTAAAATAAACTCAAAAAATTAGCACACGAACGAAAACAATTCCGTACAAAATACTGTCGATTAGTGTGTGGGTATTGGGTATTTATCGAAGCGATTTTACGTTTTGGTTGTAATGCAACACAAAACTTAAATGTTTTCCTTGCGAAAATGAGATTTTTATTTAGAACGAGAATAACGAAAAACGGAAAACAGAGATGAGAAGGATACAAGCAGAGTAGAAAAACACGAAATTTTTATTTTTTATTCCCATAATAACTATTATTCCTTATTCCCATACCTATTATTTGAACCTACCGCGCATCACACACCCGGTAGAATTCCGCACGGTTTTTTCGTTTTGTTGTATTCATATATTTATTTATAGTTTTATAGTAATGTGAACAGTTTAAACGTTTAAAGTTGAAACAATACAAAACACTGGGATCTGGGTGTCTGCACGCGGAATCGCTGGAAGGAAGCAGGATAGCTACTGAATATTATACATATAATTAATAATTATATTTAAGTTACTATAACCATATTAATAATTTGTATGTTACTATTTAACTATTTAAATACGCTGGGAATGAAGAATGTTTTTTAGCCCACAAGAATTTCCTTTAATCGGTGTTTTTGTTTTAAGTATTTTAAGATTTTTATATGACTTATGATAAGTTCAAATGTCAACTTTGTGATGTTATGAAGTTTGCACCTCTTTTATCCAAAGAAAACTTCCGCATAAGTAGTTGTTTTTTGGGATGTGGACGATTGTTCACGTTGTGGAAATACGTATTATAGACAAAAAAGAAATTAAAAATTTATAAATAATTATACAAAATAATTATTTATTTCCGGTTTTATTACGTACTCTAGTGACAGTGACTGAGTATGAGTAGATACAAACTTTGGTACAAAATTCGTATTGCGTTAAATATGTGATGGATTGTTTCAGTGAATTTACACGTAATTCGAGGCGAACAAGGTGTACACCAGGCTACCCGTTCATGTACATCCTTATACTACAAATGGTAATCATCAAATAACATTTCGTAATTTCGTATCAACGCAGCAGTAACTGCACGACAGACACCTACCCCAAATAATTACCGTCAAATGGAAGTTATTGAATATTGATCAATTCCTTAGATAAACAGTCGAAAACGCAACACACGGTAAAATAGTTACGCCAGGATTTTAACCATTCTTGCGACTGTACTTCTTGTGGTGGAACTACAAAAATAAGGTATTCTTTACAAATCAACCTAACCTTTAATTCTGGTCTATATATATAGGTATCTCATTTCGAGAATGGTCACTTGCTTCGAATTTACATACCTATATTTATTACACAATTAAATATATTTATTTATTTATATTTAGTTGAACACTTGAAACAGGATATTAGCACTTGACACTTGTCGTAGATTATGTCACATGAAGGCAGCTGATGGCAAAAGTCCTGAAAGAACAAATTTTTTCTGGCTTAGGCATATATCTACTCCTGGACTATTTTATTATGTTATAACGAAATCACGATTGAAAAAATACGGATATACATAAAACATATATGTAGAATGGAGAAGATGAATGTATTAGATTATTAGTGAAACAATTGTCTTACCGGATATATCTTGTTCCTCTTCATCACTCGGTAAAGTGTATTCTTCCGTTTCTTCCATGTTTTCTGCTTTAAAGTTAAAGGATTGTATGGTAGATTCGAAAATAGTGAAGCCACTGAATCTTGGTATCTGCAGTTGATTGTTTTCCTGATTATATGATTGCCAATCTGCCGTTTCGTACAGTGGACCACATGACAGGTCACTATCGTTAACGTCCTGATGTAACATTAGACCCGTGTTTCCTTCTCCCAAATGGCTTTCGACTGTAGTTTGTACGGGTAGTGTAGGTGAAATGTAACTAACACCTGAAGTCACTTGACCAGAATCTACTTCCAGCGTTGCTTGTTGCAAGAACATACCTGTATTTATATCTTCCCCAGGCAAACTTTCGTTACTCCAAGCTTCAGCAGAAATTTCTGGAGAAAAAAAAAGGCTGAATAATAATACGATTACATTACTGACAAACACACAACATAATGATTTCCAATCTTTAACGACACAAACGTAAATAAAGCTGTGTTTTACCGAGTTCGCCTCTCTGAGACCCTTGGATTCCAGGGATGACATCAGTTTCCGTGCCAGGCATTAGATTCTTTAAGTGTCTTTTTAGAATATGACAGGATATATGATTCTTCAATTTTGCTTTGTAGCCACAATCATCGCATTGAAACTCGGAAGATGATAGCTGCGTGAACGTCATTCCTCTGTAACGAAACTGATTCGCAGCTATTTGAATCACAAATTCAGACGGAATCCTTTTTGCTCGTCCGTACCCTATAACAATCAATATTAACAGAAAACGAATTAATTAATGTAATTTTATCGCAAAAACACTATTTACGTTAATGGTAACTTGGTAACTATACAAGTTGTCTCAAACCTTTGCAGCCACGAGCAAGGTGTGTATCCAAGGCTTGTCTAGTGCTAAACCTCTTGTTACATGTAGAACAAAAATTTTCGCCCGAGAAGCGCTTGCGGAAGCCAGTTACTCCTAAAGACCTGGATCGAATAGCTGCCGAAGCCCCAACCCTTGAGCCTCGCGGACCTCCTATTCTCTTTCTGGCGTTCGAAAATGCTGTGCACGTGCAAAATTAGATACTATTTAATAGGATTAAATCAAAATACCAGTATTAAATCAAAATAGGTGTATGGAAATTAAAATTGGTGTAGAATTATAAAGATTCTATTTTTCTGTAAATAGAAGATACGGAAACTTTGCAGTGTATAATTTATTTGATGGCTTGCAAATGCTGTCAGGTGCAACTCTACGCATCTGGTATCATACCATTAATATTTATAGGAGCAGGATGGCTGTTACGAGGTGGTATACTTGGATCATTATATTGCTGTCTCAGACCCACATCCACGATATTTGCTTTACTGCCGTTAGTGCTGGACGTCTGAGATTTTTGGTAATCTGAACTATTTGATTTGAAACTCGTCCCAGAGTGAAAAGTTTGAATGTGAATCAAAAGTTCTTCCTTTGATCGAGTTACAAGAGCACATGGTGCGCACTGAAATCCAAGACCGTTACTAGATATTCCAATTGTCAGTTGATGGAGATTACTGGACTTTATCTCGTCAGATGAGACTGCAACGGAAACGGCACACATACACGAAGACATCAATTTATACCATTGTTTCGAACAATAATATTTATAAGGCCTACAAAGTAATGGAAAGACTAGCCCAAAACTACGAAAAATTACAACTTACCAGTCGCAGTTGAGGGTGCATCGACTTTGGAAAACGTTATCGATGAATTATCAAACTTTATGAGAGCAGGTAAATCACGTTTTGCTTCACGGACTTTGACAGGTTCATTTAAAGTTTTAACACGGCTAACATCTGTGCGTTTCGGAACAACTGTCGGAAGAAACCCTAGTTTAAAAAAGGGAAGTTTGCTTTAAATCACGTTCTGATAACAAGGACGTCTTATTGCATCTGTAGCACTTAAGACTTACGATTTAGCGTGTAATCTCGATACTGTTGCACTTTTGATCTGTTGTAACATGGTCTGTTACCACTTGCAAGAATAATTGGACTAATATGTGTGGCTGCTTCTAGCATTTCTATTTCTGGTAATTCTGACAGTGACTGAATGCTTTCTTCCTCGTTGGACAAAATGATTTTGGCATTGGTACTCAAGACTAGTTTATCTATTTGCTTCCATACCGTGTTCAGTTGTTCATTCAAGGCGCACATGTTTTCCAGAATGCATTTGCAGTAGCCACAAAAGGGGAAGACTTCAATTTCCAAGTCGAAAGGTTCACAAGATTTGGATCCTTCCCAGCGCATATAATTGCAAAAGATTGCAAAAGTATCCTCAACCGCTCGGGCATCCTTCTCGTCAAACAAAACACAGTCATCTGTCAAAAGTCCTCCACATATCAAGCACGGGTACTTGCTGGACAAAGAGAAATGACTCGAATCAGCCAACTGGCTTTGCACGTCCATTGCCTCCGTTGACGTGCCAGATGGACTTGTCATATTTACTCCTGATTTCCATCCAAATCACGAACCAACAGGTAATCTGGAAGCAATATACCATTGGAATCAAATGAATTAATCCCACAGTTATGTAATATGCTTATTTTAGCCCCAAACGGGGTCACAGACATACCAGGCAGGTTAATCTCAGGCCGTTTTATACCAGTACACAAGTAATCGCTGACTCCGGTGTGGAAACCTACGAAAACATTGAAACAAGTTTTGTAATTAGAAATAATCGATCAGAAGTCTATACTTAAAAGCTGAAATACGAAAAATTAGATTCTATAAAAGTATATGGATTGTTTAATACCCAATATATTTTGGGATTGCCCCCTTTGGTCCCTCCCAGCTAATCTCACAAAATTTCTTAATCCGATCAACCCTGCAGCAAGCCAGCTGGATGATGATGAATATATCATAAAAAGTGGTCCAAAAATATTACTTTAATCTCAAAAGTGACGCACGCTTTAATTCGTGAAAGACTAAAAACAAAACCATGAAGGCGTTGAAATGCAGAATAAACAAAATTATTAATTATTGTTTCTGATTTCTGTTTTAAAAAAACTGGAAAACTTGTAAATTGATCTTCAATTTAGTTTCATTTTCCCGCACATGGAAAGACCCAAGCAATTCTTCATTTCGACAGAATTTGAATGTCTTGGAAGGGAAAATCCAGCATGTGATATCGTGTTATCGATTAAATATAGTTTTTTGAATTCTTTTAACCAAAAGTTTGTTTTTCACTCTCCAAGACTCCAAGTGTATTCCTTTAAAAATGTATTCGTCGCTTTTCTCTCCGCCGGTGATTTAACGTTATTCAGTACTCATTATTATTATTAAATCCTGCTGGGTTTACGAAACAGCTGAATATACTTTTTTAATATTTTACTTAATCCCGAAAAGTCGTGGGTATGTATTCACATTCACGTATTATTTACTTATTTTTAGTTTAATACGTTCATATTAAGGTCATTATTACAGTCTTTCTAAACAACTTGGAGTAAACGTCTTGCATATCTGATTTCTAACAGTGGTTTGTATTTGTTCTTTTCTTTTAAGTACCAGGAAGGAACAACATTCAATTTGGGAGTGCACATTGTTGACGATTGTTTGTGCAACTGAAAAGCCATGAGACATCCCCTGAATTTGCAGTTAATTGGGTCAAAGGTCTTACTGACGTCATACAAGCCTGAGCATGTGCCCAAGTACCATGACTGGATGGGTGACCCAGAGATTCTACGTTTGACCGGCTCCGAAAGGTTGAGTCTTGAAGAAGAGTACGAGATGCAACAAGACTGGGAGTGTGATCCCAATAGTAAGTTTTATGATCAGGTGATCTATTAACTGATGAAGCATAACTTCCCTCATTTATCATTAACAAATGCGGTTTGTTTTTGTAATAGAATGCACGTTTATTATCCTGTCAAGAAAAACATATGAGGAAACCCAGGACGAAATTCAAGCTATGATTGGTGACACGAATCTTTTTCTCAAAGCCATTCCTGAAGAGGAAAATGCGGCGGAAATTGAAGTGATGATAGCAGAAGTGACCTTTCGGAGACGAGGCTGTGCACGAGAAGCCTTGGCACTCATGATGGACTATGCTGAAAAAAATTTACACATTCGTAAATTCGTCGCTAAAATCAAATCGGATAATAAAGGAAGTATAAAGCTATTTTCAGATTTAGGGTACGATTGTGTGAGTAAGAGCGATGTGTTTCAAGAAGTTTGCCTTGTGCGCGAATGTAATGATGTTACATAATATTTTAAATCTTTAGACACTTTAGAATTATAAATAAAAATTTTGTCACAGTTATGTAAACCATTTCACTTGACTGTTGCTAAAAATTGCATCAACATTTATTTCAAGAAAGAATAGCTGGGATTTTTAGATATGCTGCGCCGATTGCGTAAAGCAGCTAAATGATATCTGTGATTGATTATTTGATTTTAGCCTTCATGCGGAAACAAGCCTGGTTGTTGGTCTTTCTTCCAGAACTGTCCCTGGAGGTGAGTCCCCATTGGAAGGTAAGCCCAACCTGGACAGATTTACAAGAGCATTAAATCAGCAACTTTTCACAAGATTAATTTCTGGAATCACAAAATTCATTCCTTTATAAAAAGTCTAAACCAAGAACTTACAGGAGGATAGGCAGGAAGAATCTCAATGGAAGCATAGTAATGATATTCCTGATTCTTGAGAATCGGACATTTGTTGCTTCCCTCCAAATTATCACAAGCGTCTTGGTTCACCCCCTTCCAAGGGGCCTTGATGTTTCCGATGATGCCGTAGATCGTCGGCTCCAGAGCAATGGAGTTCTCACCTGTTTTGCAAAAAAATTAACGAGCGCTTGTTTGGTGGAAAATCTTCAACGAACTCCTTAGTCCTTTTCAGAGAGCAAAAATGCATCTTACCCGAAATAAAACGAATTCCAAAGTCGTAGATGTTGCCCTTGCGCAGAATTATGTCTTCATTCCCGTCAAATTGTGGACTGTACACTTCGAGAATCACTCCAACGCTGGCTACGGAAAATATTACTTTTTTAAATATACCATTCTGGAAAAATTAATGAAAGCCAAAATTGTTTTACCTTCATCTCCCGGGCAAGGATCCACCCGCAGAGATCCGGCGAAGACTGCGGTCACCAAAGAGAGAAGGACTACGTAACGAAGCATGCTGGATTTATTTTCGTTTTAATAAATAAATAATAAATATGAATTTATTTAGTTTAATTTTTGGGGCTGGGAGAGCAGATTGCGATGAGAACTCGGAGAAATTTCCCCCTTTTATACTTCATCAAGAATCCGGCAAGTACTCATCGAAATCGATCCACCTGTCGTCTAATTATATTTAATGTTAAGTAGGTAAACGCACATACATATCTGATACACACAGATTGCAGATATGTTTTATGTACTTAGGTATGTGTGGCCCAAAAATAAATATAGGTAAATATGCAAATCTTCGCAAATGAACCTTCTCATAATTAAATAACCAATTTATGGGCAGAAAACGCCTCTTCAATACAAACACAAATTGTATCACCCCCCCCCCCGGGAATTGATGATCCACAATCACCCTAGAGGTTGACCCTAGACGTTTTTGGTCAGATTTATTTCATCTAATCTTTGGGAGGAACAGGTGCCTTGGGAATAATAACAATCAAGTATGATCTGTCACATTGACAGAGTGCGTATAAAATCATGTGGAAAATTTGGATGTAATTATATTATATTTAATATTTATTAATGAAAAGGCTCATCCTGTGTATAATAGTTTTATGTATATAATAATTTTCTGCATTATTTTGAGTATGTGCGGTGAGTTATAGTAATCAGGTAATCACGTTCCCAATAACTGGCAATGGCAATGCTCTCCAAAGTAATTGTGTGTAAAAGCTCGACGTCAATAACAAGTGTTTCTCTCCAGTGGATTTCCTGCCTCTTTAACCCCTTCTGCACCTGTTCCACATCCTTCTCAATAATAATAAATGATCATGAAGTATTGGGTAAAAAATACATAAAAGTACAGATATTTGATTGATGATCAGGATATTGCTGGATTACACATTTTTCATGGGATTACGGATTATTACAAATTATATTTGTCCATTGGATTGGGATTATGAATTTGAAAAAGAGCGTAATTTTGGATTTGGATTTTCACAAATCGATGGATTACGGATTATAATCCCAACTCCGGATTACGGTTTATTTCGAATTTTCTCCCAAGAATGCAGCGCCGTCCTCGAAAATTTACATTTTATGAATTAACGTTCTTATACGTATAATTATAATTTACGTTATATAACTTTACGAATAGGTACAGTTATTAAAATTAATAAAGTACCTGGAATTAATTCCTAAAACATTCCAAGAAATGGAGATTTCCAATGATCCAAAAATTTTAGCTTTTTGGAAATTTAGATTTTGGAAAAATCCAAAGCTTTTGATCCAACTAGAAATGTAGGGTTTGCTATACAGCCTTGTAAGTATAGATAGTATAGATACTGATATGATTTCAATCCAAAGAAAAACATCTTAAGACTCCTATTTCAAATGTCGCTATCACGAGCGGGTGTTGCGCTGGTCGAAGCAGTAATAAAAATAAAATCAATGGACCGAATCGGAAGTAAATGATAGCTGAAAGAGATTTTTTGGTGATTTAAACCGACCGGAAATGGCGTACATTATAGAAACAGCCACTCCAGCGTTCACGCACGACAGAATTCTTCCAAACACGGATTTTCACCCAAAAAATGTGACATGCGAGCATTCTCAGAAAATGGCACACATAATTTCTCCGTGATTACTGGAGAAAGGTTGTAGCGACTGGAAATCGTATATATTATAATCACATTTTCATATATCAAATCCCTTTGTCCATACAAAGAATTGCAGTCAAAATATGTGGTCTTATCTTATTATTAAAATTCGTGAAAAACTCTGTAAGCAATAGGAATTAAAGACAAACAATATGGAACAAGTTTTTCATCCATTTAAGCGAGCAGCGTCCAACATTAGGCTTCTGGAGTACTATTTAGCCGAGGAGAATCAACCTTCGTCTAAAATGCTGGAGAGAAAAAAATCCCGGAGAATTTCTATACCACTTTGGTGCCATTAAAGTATTCGACGCCCCCAAACACAAACTGGCGTTGTACCTGGCAAGTATTTATTGCACGAAAGTTATCGAGATTACCACATGCGTGAGATCTCCATTGAACCCGATGATTTAGAGACAATAGCCAAAATCTCTTTACCTCTTTATCTTCCTATGAGCCCATTCGTATTCGAAAAAAAAAACTAAGACGCAATTCACCCCCTTTTTTCCAGGAACATGATAAAAACTTTCTTTTTATGGATCCTCCTTGAGCAATTTGCCTCAAGACAACCAACTCCATAACATTGACTTTCTCCTCAACAACCAATTACTTGCTTAGCCCAAAAGTCTTAGAATTTCCCAGAATTCTCCCAACTTTTCTCCAGACTGGAAAAATACCTCCTTTAGCCATCCCACAAGCCCTGCTTCTTTATCCATGAAATTAAAGACTTTATGGGAAAGTAGATGGGTATATCTTTCTCCAGGATGTGTGCGGATAGACTTTGGAGGGGTAATATGGAACATATTTATGCCCGGCTCATTCCCCACAAATCATGAGGCAGTACAAGCGGAAAAAGAAGTAATTGTCCCAGTAATTCACACACTCTAAAACTAGCCATAAATTCACTTTTGTTTCCCACAACGAATTAGATAATGAACGGTTATTTTAATATTTAAAATCTTCATTTCCTTCCTCTCGTATATTTTTTAGAAAACAAAGACAATCCGCCACTTCTGATAGCCAGAGCGTCCATTTTTTCATTCTGGAGAAGAGTTGTATTTTTCTGGAGCATCCTCCAGGAGAGGACGGTGGAGGAGGCTCCACGACATCCGCTTGTGATTATGAGCCATAAGTTTCACTGAAGTGCCACATTTCGGTATAGAGTTCTGAAATGTGACATAATCCTGGAAGAGTCTCCTTCTCGTTCCAGTGGAAAATTGTCTCTTTCCAGAGCTCGTCACGTCCCATTCGAACGACTGGAGGAGAAGGTGTGTGGGATAGCTCCGTTCACCTCCAAAAGCGTTGTTCACCTCCTCCGTTCCTCCTCCGCTTTTCTTGTGTTGACAAGGTAAAAGAAAGTTTTGTACTTTATCGCCTCATCTAAAGTGTTACAATGCCCAGTGTGGGAATTATCACAAGTCCCTTAGCATATGTATATTTACTTTGTCCCCGAATTCGGGCACATAACCATTACCCGGCGGTTTTGTACAGACTCAAATGCTCCCAAAAACCTTCTTGTCCCCCTCTTCTTTTGACTTCCTCAGCGACATTGGATTTTGCCCGGGTAAGATATTACTTCCATTATCAGATTATGCCATTCTTCCAATCTGTGGCCCAACTTGTGTGACTCACTTTTCTTCCCCTCCACAATCTACCGGGCCTTTTCTGTCTCATCGAAAGGAAATCTTTCAATGCCATAAAACGCCCATTGTCTCCCGAAAAGTTCACAAGTCCCTCGACTTTCTCTTTTTCCGATTATAATTTCCATCAAATCGTCTCTTGTATGTCAATAGAAAATCCTTGTCTCAATTAGCTCCCGCCTACATACACAGTGCATACTTAAGTTCCTATAAACATATATACATAATTTCCAGGAAATGTACCTTTCTTTTTTACTGGTACCTTCCCCTTTCATTAGGAAAGTATAGCATACGGGTATAGATATGTACAGGTATCTAGCAGGTATATCCGAGGCCTTGCTAAAAGGGGTTGGATTTTTTTAAAGTCTGTCAAGGTCCAGTGACAAGGAATAAAAGGTGCTCATGTGTTATTTGGCGGACGAAGTATGCCCCATATTTTGTGCTAACTAGCAGGGAAAGTCTGGAGAAAAGCAGAAGGTAAAAGAGCAAGGCTTTACATAGGTACACGTACACCCCTGGAAGAATGTAGCCTGGAAAAACAAAGGGAGAAAAGAAGTGGGGCATAGTAAGACTTGTTCCAAGCAGACAAATTCCCCGGAAAAGCAACTTAATGCGTCCCATTTCCGCGAAAAACTCGATCCAGTCAAAAAAAACTTTCTATTTTTTTTAGTTTCCTATTTCGGGTAGGAAACTAAAAATTAGCGTCTAAAAAAATGCGTAGAAATTATTTGAATTTTTAATCCAGCGACCATGGATTGCTTTGAATAGGAAGCGTATTCATGTTCTTTGTAGTTTGAGCTTGGTGTGAGATTTTTTTTGGGAGGAAGACAAACGTGTGGAAAGGAAAGTGCAGACATGTTGGGGAAGAAAAAGCAATTCTTGGGAGATAATTTAGGTGGCGACAAGAGTGAAAGCAGGAGGGCTTCTCTCTCTCTCTCTCTCTCTCTCTCTCGCTTTCTCTCTCATTCTGTTCTTTCCCCCTAAACTTCTCTCCACTTATCCTCTTATCCGGAATTCGGCGGAGAAAACCCATGGAAATGCGTGGAGAAAGTGGTCGTGCATGAGAGACAAAGAGGAAGCTTCCAGAGAGGGTTGTAGACAGAGAGAGAGAGAGAGAGAGA
>JAQGBT010001998.1:0-26959 GCA_034698585.1 Disparrhopalites patrizii | reverse complement strand
TCTGGCTTGAGCGCATCAGAGGCTACTAATATAGTAGTACTTTGGACCCCATAATAACAAACAAACAAACAAACAAACGAGCATATTATTTTCTTCCCTAGTTGGAGTTGAAAAAATCAGGGAAATATGGAGCAAAAGTCTAATCTGACAGAATTTTCTGATGTGCCAGTTTTTACTTAACTAATTACTCAATGGCGTGTCTGTAGAACTTGTATTATCTTCCCGTAAAAATAATTGGTAATAAAAAGGAGGAGAAATCAATGTTAAAATAGACACCCTAATTATGGTTGCTAAAACCAATTGTAAGCAAAAAAAATTTCGTTCAAACAAAGTAGCTACTTAATATTATGTGCATAATAATTTAAAATGTAATAAATAAATACAACTTCATCATATATGTACATATAGGTATGCATGTATATGTTTGTTGTTGGTAAGCCCTTCTGGGTTTCATACAAAATAAACGTTTAGGTACTTATTACTTGTTTTATGGATTGGGCATAAAGCATTGTTTTCCCCTTTGTTTTATGAGCAACAGGAATTCCTTTTGCTTAAAAAAAATGTTCAAGAAATGACCGAAATCACTTGCCATTGCAGTATGGTTGAGAATATTCACGTATTTGGACACGACTCGCCATTTGAAGATGGTGTACCAGATCGTCCCTTGGTAGTAGTCTCCACCGGATAAGTACACCACGTTCGGAACTTGTCTACGAATCTCGCTAACCTGTCATAAAAACATCAATAATCGTTAAAACTAATACACTTTGAAAGTCAAAGAAGAAGACAGCAAAATATTATGTAATAAAATCAACTGTAATTATTGGCAAAGTTTTTTCGGGATTTGAATGCAAAGAGTCTTCATTAGAGTATCTTGTATGCAGGGCAAAGTGCACTCCGGCATTTATGCATTTGCATGCCTCCGTGCCTAATGACATAATAGGGTAGGGTAGGCATTTGATAGTTATTGGGCTATAGCCAATGTGCGCCCGCAAAACATCCTAACAAAAAAAGCATTGTTACTCTATAATAAGTCTGACTTATAAGTTTAACTTACCTTATAATGTAATCTGGGGAAGCCAGCGTAACAATTATTTTTAGCTACATCGTCGTCCGAACAACTACCACTAAATTTGCTAGTTTGCAAAAACCTTGAGTGAACATCATTTGTATGTAAAATGGTCAGTGTTAGTTCTGCAAGGCCACCGGCGGAGAAAGTAAGTAAGAAGATGCTCACTGCATAAACAGTGAATATGGACGAGACTAGGAGCGTCTTCCTTTCCATTTTCCCCTTTTGCTTTTGAGAACCTGTTCCAAATTCCGAGAGCGAAGCACTGCAAAAGTTTGGATATTACTACAATGTTAAAAAACACTATTTTTACAAACTGACAAATTGGGAAGAGCAGTTTTTATTTGTGTGGCTGCAGGTAGCACAGGGTGGATTTTCCCCCCCAATTGGTTGTGCATGTGAAGAATGTAGGGAACTTTCATCCACCACTGACTTACAAATTTAAATCACATGGCTCCTTTGACTGTCATGTTGCCGTCATTTGCACACACACACACAACCTAGTTAATCCCGTATAAATACAGATCGGGTGTTCAAATTATCTCGAAGATGAATTGTTCCACGAGGAAAAAAAGGTATTCACAGGACAAACATGCAACAGCTGGGGAATTTTTCACTCACGAATCCTTTGAAAAACATCCTCTAAAAAAACTTGTTCTACATATACATATAAAGATTATATAACGCCGTTCTCGAGGGAAGCATCCAAGAAAAACGTTTCTGATCTTGACTTTTAATGTATTCCAGTATCTCTCACAATAATAATCGCATGCAAAACGAAACCACCCAAAAGGAAACTAGCTCAGGTGCTGATGATAAAAATTATGCTGTAGCACTACAATACTCGTGGGGCATGTCATTGTTTTTTTTTTTACAAATTTTTTTTATTTGCTCTTAATGATTCACTGATGATTCCTATTTTGTCAAACAGTTTCCAGTTTAAAAAAAAAGATATACCGCTAAATTACACAACTAAGATGGGCAAAGGTCCAAGAAAGACTAAAGGCCACTTTTTTTTCTCTACGAAGAACTTGGAGTTTTTGCAGGATTTGTAGGCAGTGATCAAAGCGGAGATGAGATGGAAAAAAGGGAAGTGAATGAAGGATGAGCGGCCTTTAATGCTTTGTCTCTCCAACATGTGTTCTGGTGCACAGACACTCCATTTTCACCCACACGGACTTCCTCCTAGTTTCACACTATTCACTCTGATTGCCAACTAAAATAAAATTGTCTTTTTTTCCCCCTGTCTCAAAAGGCTTTTTTTTCTTGGATAACTACAGGCACACGCTTATTCCTTTGCCCCAATCGTATGGATTCGAAGTGGGGAGAAACGAGAAGCAGGAGTGAACTGGGAGAGAAAAGTCAGTGTACAATTCTATTCATTGTGACCCTAATAAATGGTCTAATAATAAAAAGTTTGCCTTCACGCCTTAAACAAATTATTCTATACTGTAATAAAAGTTTGTTAGATACTCTTTTACTCCCTTCTTATTATATCAGCATTGCTTCAGGAGTTTTCAAAGCAGCCAATTCTCTCTATCGCTCTCTCTCTCTCTCTCTCTCTTTCTCTCTTCTGTGGAGCGTCCGACAACCAAATGAAAGTTGTTAGCTTTTGGAGGTTGAAGAAGTATGTAGGAGAGTAGCCGTCTTTGTGTGTATGTGTTGTGAGCCAAAAATTGCATGTCGTCGTCAATCAAGCTCCCTTTCTATCCTACACGAACTCCTCTCTCGTCTCCCTTTTTATTCCCCGCACAACTCCATCTAAAATATAGCTCCAACGAAGGGGGGAAAACAGGGGAGGATGCGAGTGGAAAAAGGGTTGCAACTGCAAAAATTTGTAGCCTGGCTAAAGCCTTGTCCAGGTTCTAATCATACCGAGTGTGCCTTATAATATGAGGTATCATGTAATATGCAATCATTTGGAAGAGCGTATACAAATAAAGGAGGTAATAATTAACGATGACCAGGGAAGATAAATAAAAAAAAAAGATATGTCAGAGCAGTGTGGAAAAAAATATAAAATTTTTATTACTCTCTTGCTACACGATCAAGCTGGAATAACTCAAACTGCATTCATCCATTTACCACAATGTATACATACGTCCTGATGTCTTGCATAAAAGGCAGAGTACTAATTCCTATCTATATCTTCAAGGTAGGAAAACAAACATGGAATGGAAGGAATGGCGAATAATGGTAATTATTATAATGAAAACAAATAACTGGCAATTCCTTGGAAAACTTCTCTGACAGGGATTGCACAACCTGCAACGTGAGGATGGGATTTGAGGAATGATGGAGGTAACAAAAACAATTTCGATATAGAAGAAAAAAAGCACGAAGTCAAACTTGCATTAGCAACTTGTCGACAGCTTTTTATTTACGTCTTTTATCTTGACATAGACAAAAAAATCTTGTATTCTGGAGATATTTATTATTTAGATAAAAGAATCCAGGGAGGATGGAATCAATCCAGGGGAATCACGCCCTATACAAACCTCCATGCTATCAATTATACATACATATACAATTATCAATTATACATATACAATTCTGTGAGATGCACTAATACATTAGTGCAGCAAGTACTTTCACAATTTTTAGTTCAAGACATCTAATTTTGCATACGGCTGAAATTTGTACACAAGTAATAGGTGTGTTCGGGGCTTGTGCTCTAACACATGTGTACATATGTAAGACAGGTAAGAGATAACAGTGGAAGACACCTATAGGCCTATTGCACTTCCCCATTTCATTCTTTTCACCTCCTTAAAAGATATTTTCGTGCTCTTCACCCCTTTAGAGACTAGATCATTTTCGTGAATTGTGGGCTGGAGCTTGACGTCATGAGATTCTATTTTCTGCCCAAAAATCGTTTAACTTTGACTCTTAATGAGGTTCAGCTCAGCACACTTGTCTTGCCGGTGGCTAGAAGGACAAATTACTTTTCCATGCACAAATGGTGAGTTATTATAAAATATTCATCGTTTTTCTGTCTTTTTTAATGCATTCATCCCATTTGGAGGAAATTATGAGAGTCACGTCATTAGGCCGGTCCTCTTTACCCGCCATGATCACATCATTTTCACATAGCCGCACACACCCTAAATTATAGTCTGTACCTGAATTTGAATTTTGTAATTAATGTTTTTCAGGGCGGCACGAGTGAAGAATCAAATGTGATCCTCTTCCACCGAGCTTTATAATTCTCGAAATAATCAATCCATTTTCCCTAAATTCACGAAATGACCAAGGTATATGCTTTTACATTGGAGATAATCCCTTGGTGCATTAAATGGAGATGATCCCTTTGTGAAGTTAGGTTCGCTGGAGATGATCACGTTTGATTCGTCACCGACAACATGTTCTTATGTCTGATTGCACTATTGAGAATATACATATTTAAAAAAAATGGCATGCCTTTGGTAGGGCTTTCAATTATCTTTGGCATACCATTACAAATCCGGCATAAGGTGCGCGGATTTATTCGAGCTCCATATTGCTCCTATCTGATACCTGATACGTGTGTCTGGTGCTGTGGGAAGAAGTCGCACATTTCCCCTTGTTAGAATTGGCGCCGAGAAAGATGTAGAAAAAAAACGTTGTTTGGCGGGTAAAAGAGTGGAGGCAGGGAGACAGATTTGGTTCACAAAGCTTCTATGGGACGTTGTCACTTCGTAAATTATGACCGTATGGAGATAAGCAAGAATTTGTTATTTACTTTGCTGACGTACACTGTACGTATGTATGTATATGCATCACTTGACCCCGATATTTTTAACTCAAACTCATCATGTCAGCATGAATGACCTGATGACTTAGCAGCAAACCAGTATTTAATACTATTGATAAACAAATGTAAACTACACGTTGGGTTTACGTATATAATGGAATACAAAGCATGTTTTTAAGCCCAAAATTCTCTACTTCAGAGTGTTCAGAGTGACCTGGCACTCCTCCAAACCGAATTGAATGAGGAGTTTCTGATTGGGAAAAGTTTGAACTTAATTCAAATGCAATAAAACGCATTTCCAAAAATTGAACTTCATTCGTTATAAGGACCTCTAATCCTCCTCAGCTTCTCAAGTTGAAATCATGTCGATTGAATTTGCTATGACTCACGGTGACTGAACGTGCAATCAGTGTTTAATGCAATGGTGAACAAACTGGTGACTTTGGCCACTCTTTGCCGTGGCATTGAGAAAGATTTAAAGTGGATTTAAATTCGTGATTTTGACATCCTATCCACAGTATGGAAAGCTTGATCATTTTTCTACTTTTCGCGCTCCTTTTCAGCAATACTAATACTTTTGCAGTTGCATTTTATCAGAAGCACACTTTTCGTTTGTAATCAAGACTTGCTTCAGAGAAATAAATGATCTCTTGAGGTTTTTTACATTTCCAAAGTAATGATTTTCCTATAGTAAAATTAAAATGTAAGCCCACATTTTTTCTCGTTGTCCACTCAATCTAATAGCGTTTCTTTCGTTTCTTATTTCAGATGAACTTGTTAGGATCTTTCTAAGTAAAAGCGTTTTCCAGTGATTATATATTTATATAAATGTATCCGGGTGACCATTTCCTGCTAATGGAATTGTATTGACTTGTGACCATATCATGGGTTTAAAATGTTTGCCCCCCACTGAGCGACTGTAATGGAATTAATTTATTTCTGCTTTGTTTAGGTACGTATGAATGTCTTACGTATTGTATGCCATCACTAATTTCATTTTCTCCCTGAGTCGTGTCACTTATCCTTATGTGATGTCCCACGCTTTATTTACTAAAGTCTTCTCATGAACTTCAATCAGTTTGTTGCCCTGGCACAGGTAGATGAGAGGGGGGTGCTGCATTCATCTGCATAAGCACATGCATGAGTGTAAAATGCCAATGCAAATTAATTTAGCCTACACATGTACATGCGGTTAGCACAAAACGACTTGAGTTTAAATTTATAATTATTATTTTTGTGATGTTTCTATAATACGCACTCAAGCTCCGAGAAAAACAGAAGCCAATTTAGCCAATGGGCAAAGTTTCGGTGTAGATTTTTATTGCTCATCCTTTGTGATCCCTCATGTTTGACCGTATGAGACGAGTTGAATTTCAATGAGATAATCCTTTGGCATCAGCATAAAAGTGTACTTCAAGCTCGAGTTGAAGTTTTTTTTTGTCCACGCAAGGAAAACAATGTAAAAAAAAACAAGGTGATTGGCAAGTGACTTATTGTTATTATGCTTATAAATAATCTTATTAGTATGTGTTAGCGCGTATGAAGTGCGGAGGAGTGACAAAAAAATATCGGCTTGAAGAAGACGTCTTAATAATAGTATTATGCAAAACACGACTCAATTTGCTATTAGCTCTCAAAGCACTTTCTTTCAAGTTCCTCCTTGCATCCCCGCACTCGGCTGCTCTAAACGTCTCAACCAATGAAGTGAGGCAGGCATCAAAGCAATCAGATAAGCTGTCCTCTTGTGCTGTAACATACCAAAGTTTGCATGTTTGTAAAATGTGTAGACTAAGCAGGACAATAAGTAGGAGCTGTCAAGTCAATTTATGCGCTAACTGCTCCGCAAATTGATTTCTTTATTGAGGCTCATTTCAACAAAAAGGTCCATACGCTGCACTTCGTCCAGCCATTGGTTTGGGCAAACACTGAGGAAGGTGCAGTGTCGACCAGTGTGGTAGTAGTAACACAATACAGTAACAAAGTGGTAGATTCAATTTAGACATGAAATCAACCCAAATCTAATACAAATAGACAAGTGGAGTATGACGAGAGCGAAATAGGGACGGCCAGAGTTGTAGATGAATAGGAGAGAAACTTCCCGAGAAAAAATATGGAGCACTATGAGACGAATGGAGATAGCGGGAGAAAGAGGAAAGCGAGAAAGAAAAGGCGGGTAATAGTAACAATTATGGGAGTTAAAAAAGACGAGAGAATTAGGAGACGAGAGAGGCTTGAGAGGTGAGAGAGAAAGCTAGAGAATTTGGATGCGAGAAAGTAAGTGATTATAACGTAAAAATGATAAATTATAACAATATCATGCATATTGAAACTAAAATGGAAATGATACATGCACATGTGCATAGATCATGAAAAATAACGAAATTGTTGGGACCTGGACCGTATGTCTGGATGTATGTATTATGCATGTATAAGGTGGAGGCTGAAAATCGTGGGGATACATGATACTATACTAACTCCGAAATCTAGTAAACATTTGCACAACTATATAGGGTTTTAGTGGAAGAATATAAAAATATTTGGGCTCCGCCACTTAACTATAAACAAGGCGTTTAGCAAGATAAAAAATGGGGTGAGAGAGAGCCTGACACAAATTCATTATCCGACTGAACCATTTACGCTGGTTGACTACCTAAAAGAAGTAAAAGAATTTTAAAGAAACTGATGAAAGTGAAAAGTCAAATCTATTGAGACGTTGCATATGTCAGCGTAATTTTTTGGTGACTGCTGCCAAACTAAACTGCCGTCGTCATGCATGAATATGTTACACATAGTAATTCCTGACATGACATGAAAGATGAGCTTTATTTTTTTGCCTTCATAATGTTTTTATTAATTTATTAGGAAATAATTGGTGACCTTCGCCGTTTCCAACCAACATGATCTCATGCAAAAACACAAATCATGACAACTGGTAACCATTCACGCGGTCGATCTTGGTGGTACTAATGTTTCAAAGATATATGCAGTAACTAAATTCCGTTTCTCCAGAGAAGGTATGATATGTCGGACCAAGCTTGGCGATAAATGTAAAATTATCGTACGCTTATACCTTCAAATTCTTGAATTTCACCTCAAAATTAGTAAAATACTTGTTTTTTTTACAATGGAGATTGTACTTCGGGGATTGTAATACATGTTTCGTTCATTAAAATTCATTTCAATTTTAACCAGAAAAACAGGTATTTCGCTGATTTTGGACAAACCGAGGCGAAATTCTGAACAACTGAGGTCAAAACAACTGAGTTAGATTATCAGGCTTTATGCCTATATTCTGACCGAGATTTTTTTAAATCGATATACGTACATACATATTGTAGACTGCACCACAGGAAACGACAAAAATATCCAGTTTTTTCGCCGATTTTGGGCGAATGGAGGCGAAAATCAAGAATGGGAAGCGAACAGATTTATATAATTACATTGAAGGTATTCTGACCGAGTTTCAGCAAAATCGATATTTCATGAATTTCATGAACAACCGCCGAACGCTGTGGTGTCTCGTAAGGCAAGGCGGCCACAGTGAAATCTACGGATTATGTTTTTCTGAGCTTGCGCCTGAAGAAGTTTGGCCCGAAAACCTAACATGTTGTTTTGGGAAATTGCAATTTAGTTACTTGCAAACGGTGTTTTCTTATGTTAGGGGAACAAATGGAAGGGGAAGAAGTTCTGAGGCAAGCACTCAAAGTGTGCAAAACGAAAGTAAAGCTGGAGGGATAGAGAAAGTGCATACTATAATATATGTATATAAAAATAAAGATGACATATGCTTTTCAGTCATCAAGAACCAATCCCATCTAGAAGAAATAACCATTCTTTTTTAATGTATTTTCATCACGTTACAGCATTCCCAGGAATAAGATCATGGTGTTTCTACATGTTAAAGCCTATATACATATGTATAGTTTTGTGTACACCCATTACCTCCATCAAAATCGTGTCCAGCGGGGAATTAGCCGGAGCTTCATTTGCCACTACAATTAGGAAAGGTCAAATTAGCCATTAAGCTCATTTCTCCACCCAAGAACAAAAAGTGGGAGTACATGGGATATTTCTGCATGGAAGATTGCCTTGAGGCTCCCCTTTCACTCTTGAAACTAATACATATCCCAAGAAGTCACGTATTTGGATCCTATATTTAAACGGGCTCTGGAGGATGCCTCTGAAGCTTGTCATCGCCGTCCTTTTTTCTGCGTTGTGTAAAGGAGAAAGTCACGAGTAGGGTTTAGGTGACCTTTCCAAGCCACAGTTTGCTTTTCGCAATGGATCGATTAAATGTCGTGTGGCGTGGTTACATCCCCTCAGTTTTTGGCTGGATACGAGGGGAAAGAATGAGGTCGCCGTTTTTTAGGACTCAAAAAAAAAAAAAAAAGATGATTTACAGGTGGCTATTAGTTAAAATTATGCTCCAGTATTTTTATACCTTTACCGCGACACACTAAAGGTCAGTCGGCACCATGTCCTCAAACCCCGAGGGAACCGTTGCGCATTGTTTATTCTTTTTTGTTGCCGTATTAGAAAAGAGCTCATCACGTCATCACCATTAGCACGTAGTGCCACACAGGTTCCCCACCAAATGAAAGCTGAATTTATGGAAACACTCATTTCCGGGGACTCGTTTTCGTGCCAAAAATAATTAAAAGAGCCCGATGCTAATGATTGATTTTGTGCCACCCCACCCTTTTGCATACACCTTCCCTTCCATGTGACTTCATGTTGCTGAACAGCCCTTCAATTGTATGTCTCTTTGGCACCCGCAAGCTACCTTCCCTTGTTAGGGGCCTAACTTGGCATATTGTCATTGTCAGTTTGTCAAATGTGCAGGGGTACGCCCGCACGGTCATTGCGAAGCATGTTTAGTTAAGTCTGGATGCAATTTACACGCACACAATTCCAATATTCGGGCTTGAGACAATTACAGCCGTAAACAAAGACACCACCAGCGCCTGGAGAATTCGGACTTGTTTGTACTTTAGATGTTCATCACCCCCAGAGGAAGTAATATGTTGAAGTAGATTTGATCTGCATTTGGATGATTCTTTCGTAAAAAAAAACGATATTACTCCGGCTTTTTGCTTGCAACTATAATAATTTTATTGTCACGCAACTGCTTTTGCCAAGCTAACAGGCAAAAGGAAAATACCCGGTTTTTTAGTACTGGAAATGTTCCCTTATACGTTGCGCATCAACCTTTTTTTTAAACTGCTATACGGGTAGCATCGCTTGTACAAGACGAAGGGACATATTGTACAGCATGTTTCACAGGGAATTACTTGTATAATGATTTACTTTTAATTTTGTTCATTATGTTTGCCTTTTTAAAAGCAATTGCAAGGTGAACTCTCTTCACTAAAAGCAAATAGTTACTGGAGAAAACTTGCGGCAACAAATGTATGTAGCTTTTACTGCGTTATCCAGAAAAACTGAAAATGTTGGATATATATAGGTAAGCGGAATTTGATTGCGGATGCAGCCAAAAATGTTTCAAAAGCGCCCCACTTCAAAACTTGTGACCATTTTGCTAAAATAACTAGACATTTCTTCCTAGAGGTCACACAAAGAATTTAAAAAATAATAAAGAGGACTTGCTGCAAATGTCAATTGTGTATTTTTTATCTCCATTCAATATGTATTGAGCTCCAGCCCGGAATTTCCCCACTTGATTTTTGTGGTTACCCAACAAAGGCCAGGAGGAATCAGGGAAGCGATTAGTGAGTTTACACTAATCTTGACCAGATAATAATTTTTTATGTGAACTCCGTGAATTGAGACATGTGAGAGATTGAGCTTTATTCAAAGAATTAATTGCGATTTTGTTGAAGAGCTTTTTTAGCCACTCATAATGATTGCAATTTTCCTGGTTTGCAGGTGTCATCAACTCTCATTTTATTGTTTTTCCAAGCTCTCATAATTGGAACTGCTATTGCATCAATTTAATATACAGCATTGTTTCTAGACAATGACTGGAACAAGCTTATTTATTTATGTACACTACAGCTTTTTTTTGTATATTACAGTTACATGTTACATATGATTTTATATTTATTTTTGGGTATTTGCTAACAGTATTTCCCAGTACATCATGTCCGTGGGATGAGACGTCCACTGAGTCTCACAATTTGATTGAACTGCAAGCGCTCTTCAGGATGGGTTGATTTTTGTGGTGTGTTAAATTGATATTATTACGCTTTAAGAAGCTTCTTTGGCTATGGTCAGTGAAACGCGAGCTCATACTCGCATTTAAAGACTTCCGTTATACTAAATTATTCCGGGATATTTTCCTTTCCATTCCACCACAACTTTCTCGAACCTAACGGAGGAAATTCAACAATTATAAATGGTGCAAAGATCATAAAACGAGAAAAAATGAAGCTCTGGCAAAAGTATGCAACAACAGCCGTGGTGTATTACTGCAGCATGTCCATCGTAAGTGGTAATTACGAAATTTTCATAAGAAGAAGAGTAACAAAATGAATTTTATCCGTGGTGCAATATTTGCTTTTATGTGTACTCTATTATGGGATTTCCTTCGTTTTTATGTGGCAGGGCATTTCGAAAACCTCCATCGCCCCTCTCTTAATCGACTTCACGAACGGACTGTCCACCACCACGGAGACGCTGTCATGGGTTATGACAGCGGGTCACCTCGTGGCTTTAATTAGTGATTTAATATGTGAGTATCTTATTAAGCCTTTTACCGCGTATTTACATTGCCTTTCAATTGCCTCTATGTACTCTGACAAGACCCAATTTAATTGGTAAGGAAAAGACCTTGTATGTAATGACGTGACTGTTCTTGTTGATATGTATAAGTACGTGTAGGTACATTATTTTATTATATTTATAAACACGTATGCGTTAAGATATGCATGTCTCGCCCTTCCAAAGCCAAAAAACCCACAGACTGTTCAACGAATGTATGTACGTGGGTCCTGTTCTGGCTTGCTGAAACAAACTGAAATGAATGTATTACCTAGAGAAAGTTGCGCTTTGTCACGGATAAACGTCCGTTGAAAGACAAATAAATGAAATAAAAATATGCGTTGTTTTGTTTTGTTTAGTTGGCGTGCTCTTCAACCACGTGAATCGACACTTATGTGTGGCCACCCTGGTCTTCTTGGCTGGACTCACAACGTTTTTCTTGCCGTACACCAAGTCCTTGGCCGTGTTTGGGATTCTTCATGCCCTTCAAGATGTGTGTGGTGCGGGGTATCTCATTGCGCAGGTGGTGTGGATCATGGAGATATGGCAGCTCCAGGCCGGACCATTTATTCAGGCGCAATACTTCTTCTTTGCCCTCGGCTGCATCTTCCCTCCGCTGATTTACGCACCGTTTTTGAACAGGAATTCCACTGTCGAGGATTCCCTTATCCTTTCAAATGCTCAAGAATCTCCCTTGGACTTGCGAAGTAATGGCGCATTATTCCTGACCAATGACACCACGGAAGATGGGGATCCCCTGGTTAATTTGCGGAAGCCTTGCGCTGTATGTGCAGGAATAATTGCCGCCGGGACTCTCCTCCTTCTTCTCAGTTATTGGATTGAGAGGCGAGCTGAGAGGACCCAAAAGGAGGATTCGGAGGTGAGCCCGAGTAAGCAGATCGGCCATGATTCTTTGGGGAAAGGAGGAAATCCTCCGCAGACGGACCTGGACAAGAGCGAATTGATTTCTACCGGAGAAGTTGGGGGAAACCGTCTTACGCTGAAGAAATTATTGCCCAGGAAAGTGATTCTCCTGATTCTGTGTGCAGTGCTAATCAGTGGCGTGGAGTCCATGGAGAATGTCACTTTATCCTTCCTCCCCGTCTTCAGCCATTATTCGTCGCTCCAGTTGACAGAGCACGAAAGTGCGGATTTGCTTAGCGCCTACACCATTGCCTACACGGCGGCGAGAGCCGTGGGAATCATCCTCATCTTTAAGATCCCCGCCAGATTCATCCTAATTGCCAACTTGTTCCTCATCGTCGCAGCCAATATCGTCATTTTACTTAGTCCAACGGAGACTTGGATGTATGTCGGGGTCATTTTACTCGGAATCGGATTTTCCACAAGCATTCCTAGTGTATTTGTGTATGCTCAATTGCATCTGGACATGACGAATCTGGTGGTCTCCATACTGGCCCTGGCAAGTGGGACTTTGGCTATGGTCTTCGTGCTGGTGGTGGGGAGCTTCGTGGAAGAAGCACCATCTATTTTCGCCTACCTGAATCTGGGCTGTGTCACTGCCTGTGCTTGCTCTCTAGTCACAATTATGTTCTTCATGAAGGGACACAAAACCAGACCGACAGAATAACATTATTAATTATATTGTAAGCATACATATATGTATATTTTTGAATTTTTTAGGCTATATTTTCAACAAGTTTTCTGTATTTCCGTAATAAATATTGCTTGTCTTTTACACAAATATGGTATATTATTATTATTATGTTCATTGTATTTATGTACATACACAGTACACACGTTATATTGTAGTCACAATTTGTACGAGTAAGTCAGCAAACGAATATTTTGTGAACGAATTTATGTTTTTATACAAATGCATAGTAAACATACAAAGCGCAGATCATTTGGGGCACGTTCTGTGAGCGAGTGGCCAATCCTCCTGGACCTTTTCCAACTTCCTCCCATAAAGGAAGTGATGGGCTGCATCAATATCCCTGGCCAGGTTCATTTCACTGACATTGAGTGACATCCTCACATCTCCCATCTTCCCCAAGTGCTTGTCCAGCAACATTTTCTCCTTGTCATAGCTGTTCACCCGGGTTTTGCGGACGTATTTCCCGCGCTTGTCCTGCGCCCAGTCCGTGGACAACTTCTGACCTCTGTAGGCGGCGGTGGTCTTCTGGTAAATTCGATTCAGTTCTTGCTTGTCCGCATTCGTCAGCCGTTGCGCCTGTTCTGGGGGCTCCATGTCCACGTTGACAACCTTGTCAATGGCCGAACTGACGATGATCGAGAGTCGGGTGCTAAACTTCTGCGTTTGTTTTTTCGTGTCACTCTTCCTCCGTCTTGAACCAATGCTCCTAGCATCTGTCCCTCTTCTATATTGTGGCTCCACCTTCTCCTTCTTACTGAATACTGGAGACATGGTTTCTTCACCTCCTTCCAGTTAGTGTCAGCCTGGTAAGGTATCTTTGAGAGCCACTTACAGTGTCCTGCTATCTAAGCATTAATTCTTAAATGAAATAGCTGTTAAAATAGATTCACAATTCACAAGCCATTTACAAGGACAAAGAAAAGACCAACATGACCATGATCAGCAATTTACATGACATTTTAAAGGAAGGGACAGCTTCATTGACATTGACACTGATATCGGGATCGGGAGACTGGTACCTCCACCATTAATTACGACGCACACATTTTTTAGATCTTGGAATAAGAAGTATAGATTTCCTCAAGGAGATATTGCTACAATTACAAGTGGTCGTTAACTAGTCCGTATCCATGGTGTTTCAAATCTCTGCTGTTTCCACCTTGCACTAATGCAGAAATCCTAATCACCATACTGGGAATTCATATAGTACTGACAACTGACAACCTCACCAGAGCATTGTAGAATCTCACGTGGGTCCGGATTCTCCGGATATCTTTAATCTTTCCTTTGTAGAGTAGCTCTTATTTTTAGTTTCTCCCCCAGTGGCCAGTGGTTACTGAATATTGTCCTCACATGTTAGTCCATTGTTTTCAATGTGCTACCGTGTTGCTTCTATTATTTTTCATAGGGCGTTTTGGTCCGTTGTTGGCAGTAAATCACCATCCGTGTACATAGGGATTTTAATTTCATTGGTGTCTATACTTATACACCTTGCGCTTCAGTTCTGCTTACCTTCTCAACTCCGGACAGGTACGTGAAAAATAGTAAATGGCTGCCTGTCGTAGTTTCAATGCAATACAGATCTAATTACTGCAACACCACTGCAATTCTCATTGGTGTTGGTAGTTTCATGTAAGTACATGTCTTATCGTGCGCATTGTTTTCCTTTGTACGGCTTAAGCATCATCAACGAGGCCGTTTTTCGACGATGCGCGTGCGTGGCATAATTTTGATATTGTTTATGACATTTTTGAGTCACTTCTTCACTCATAAGCATGGTTTTTGTTGAAGTGCCAATTAAATTTTTAATTAACCGATTCTTGCACAATAATTATCGTCAACAACTAATGACAGTAATGACACTCCAACGAGCTTACAGCCAGTCATGTGGTGCCAAAGTACACGCCACTAGATTGTTATTAGACATCAAATCAGTACCCCAGCTCAAACCTCGGTATTGCTCGGCCAAATATAATAAAAGAGACATTCGTCGTGGGAAATCATTCGTACAATATTTATACTTTCTATATAATTGTTTACGTCAGTGCAATTGTGGCTAAACTTTCACTGCGTATTACTAGTCATACGCAATTGAGTTGAATTCGTCCGCCTCCCCAGACCAATAAATAGGACCCACCAAATCCCTGACAGATTAACATTTATCGACTCCTTGTGCACGGGATACAGGACTAGACAAATATTTGTGGAATCCTTACTATCACACCGAAGTTGGTCCACAATAGGAGTGATATCACTCGTAGAAAAGGTTTACTGTTGCCACGAGACGCGATATATATTGACCTATATGTAAGAAAACAATTTTATGTATATACGATACTTATACATACCATTTTTTGTGGATTTGAAGCTTGCTTCGAGAGATTTCCTACATAAGAAATAGATGTAATCGTTGTTTTCAACTTTAAGTTGAAAAGCGCTAATGTTTCCGCAAGAAGCCCAATGTGGAAACATGTTTTTTTTTGTCATTGTCATCGCAGATGTTGAGGGATACACAATTTATGTATGCAGCAGTTTAAATGCATAAAACAAGTGATTCTTGATACATGAATATTTTGTTTGTTTCCAGCCAACCCGCGCCAGATTCATTGGGTTATTGAAATGAATGTATTTTTGAGCATGGTGAGTTGGTTTTTGTAGTTTCTGGATTTCCTTTAAATCCTTTAATCTAAACTATTCGGAATTGGTATTTCTGCAATATAGTTGTTGCTGGCTTATTCGGGGGTCCGTGTTGCATCGCAACTTCAAATGGATTTACCCTATTTGCTGTACAATGGCTCGTGGACCCGTGATCGTACCAATCCTAGGAATTTTGTGTTTGGGGGACAATTTGAAGATGAAGTAAGCGTTGTATGCAGGGCTAATTACGGAGGACAACTATTGCCTGGCACATATATATACAAACGTAACGTAGGTTGTTATGTGGCATCCGATAAGTTCATTAATCCTTTTGAAATCCTGATTAACGATGGCTACGTTTGGCGTACCACCGGTGTACGAACTAAATACGCAGTGGTAGGTGGTTGGTCCAACTCAGGAAGTAGGCAGATATTTGGTGTATGCCTTAGTATCTTTACAGAACCGGTCAAGTATTACATAGGTCGTACAGAGAATGGCATACACTCCAGATGCTGTGTGCCGCGAGGCGGACATGAGGTTTGTACGAGGGATTTTCAAGTGCTTTTCAAAGAAGCCTGCCATGAAATACGCGGGGTGAAATATTGCACTTGCAGAGCGTAATGACGGCTACGACAATAATGCACAAGGTTTTTCGAATATATTGCAAGCAGCTGTATATAATCCAAGATAGGTATTATGTGTTGTAATAATGGTTACAAATTATAGCCTTGTTTTTTATAGTGATGCCAATGCTAGAAAATAACATTTACACCCATTACGCGATTCTTTTTATTGTCATTTGACCATACAAGGAATCCAGAAGTATTTGGATATTACGTGACTATTGTTCTGCATACAGAGTGCATGATACACGATGTTATTTGTTTAAAATATGAAAGATACCTTATACAATGACTAGGGATGTGAGAGAAACTCGTGGCTTTGTAGCGAAAATTTGAAGGCATTTAGTAACTGAAGAGAGAAGAAGCAAGACTGTGAACACTAGTGAAAATAAAATTATTATTAAAAGTCAATGGGAGTCACTCTTTATGTTGCTTTGCATCTGACTTTTATGCTGGAAATTACTGCTAATAATACCGAAGTTAAGATTACCCTTCAGTCCACCAAAGCAACAATGTGCAGACTAACGTTGGAGACTGCAGGAGTTTCCTTCTGTTCGTTGGCTCAAACGGCAAACGTCGGCGGTTGCCGACGTTGCTGAAGTTCAATTCCTCATTCCTCAATAACAAAGGTATTATTTTGCATACGGGTTCGTATTCACACAACACACAGATGTGTCGTTGAAAAGTATTGAGATGGTCATGGCGTGTGGAAACCACTAGAAACAATATTTCTATTACACAATAAATTATAGGCTAATAATGTCAAAAAGAATCAGAACAAATATTATCTATAATCAACGAGAGGCATAAAAAATATATATGAATCACTGCGAATTAAAATAAGTGGGAGTAGTTACAACTTACAACGTATTGACGAAATCTCCTGCGCGTCACTGCTGATAGCCACGAAGAAGAACCTACAGGTAAATAATCAAGAGCCATATTTCTTTGACGGAAGTGTGATGGAACTGCAATTTAATTAACTCGCTGTGATTCAGGTTCAAGATAAAAAATCAACTCGATTTTGTTCCCAGACTCGTTATGTTTATCGCGATTCACAATAGTTGGAGGTTGCGCTGAAAAGTATACGTATAAAACGTATGAACATACGCTTTGGCTTGTACCGGGTTCTAAGAAACGGTGTGGTCTCCCTAAACAATATGATACTACAATGTTGCAAAATAGAAAAATCATTTTTCCCGTATAGAATTTTATTGCGGATCTAGAAAAAAGAGTCATCCCGATCCGACCAACATTGGTCGACTTATGACTGTTTTTTTTTCAAAATAAAAATTTTTCGAGAAAACTACTTGTTTGTTTTTATCTTTAGGGACAAAGCTTTTAATGCTCTCCCAAGCGTGGAAAATGGGGCAACTGTGTTTTCCGAGCAGAATGTTATCGTGAGTAAAATTCTGAGCAAAAACATTCTCATTAAAACTTACCACGAATTGTTCAACTTATGGCGTCTTGCGCGCCAAGTTCAAGAATTAAAATTGTCAGTTAAGTCGATACTGGGTTCTGCCTCAGCGATGCGTTATTCTATCCAAAATTTAATAGGGAATATAATAGAATTATCGTGATTTTTGAGCAAAATTAATAAGATAGATTATTACAGATTTGAGAATAGAATAACATCATTTTTGAAGGAACGAATAGGGTCAAAGCCGCCAACGTTAAAGATAGTGAATTAATAGAATAGAATAGCAGCGGTCCAGGACAAATTAAGCGCTAATTTAAATTTGAATAGAATAGATTATACGCGTTAACAAAATAAAGAAAACAATAGAATAGACTACGCGCGCTAAAAAAATAAAGAATAAAATAGCTACGCGCGCTAAAAAAAGAATAGAAAAGACTAGCGACTTTTTTACTTAACGAGGAATAGAATAGAATAGACTATTTTTGCTCGTGGGCAGTACTGACACGGACTAAAATAAATTTTCAGAACGTTTTTGTAGCGTAAAATTTAATGGTGCATTAAGTAAAACTTTTCTGAATGGTTCTGAAATTTTCTGAAGGGACAAAATCATTAAATTAGCAATTCTGACAAATGACGCTTCAGCCTTCACGGCTCACAAACACGTTTACCCATCAGTACGGCCATACCCCGAGAAACCGAAGTGATCCAGGGGGGGTATCCCTAGCAAAATTTGTGGGGGTGTCCACCCCCAATGAATTTCGCCGTTGCACCACGCTCATTCGCGTGCTCACTCTGTGCCACACCTGGCCTCTGAGAGTTCGTCTTTTTTTATATTTTTTTTTTGAATTTTTGTTTTTTAAAAAAATTTTGAATTATACTTAAAATACTTATACTTAAAATACTTGTACTTAAAATACTTATACTTAAAATAAAGAAATACAAAAACATTTTTTTTTGTTAATTTTTTTTAACAGGATGCGGAGGAAGAACTGCCGACTTTTGTGCAGAATGGAAAGGGGAAGTAGGTACTACTTTTTTTGTGCAGACGGAAAGGGGAAAGTTGCACTACTTTTTTTTTGTGCAGACTCAAAGGGGAAAGTAAACACTACTTTTTTTTTGTAATGGGAAAGGAAATATCGCACGACGTTTTTCAGGCTGCCGAGAAACACAAAGTGGGGATTTGTACAGATTGTTGTAATAATGCATCCATTTTGTTATATACAATTGCAGGATCAAAGGTACCCAACACTGACTTGAAGTGGGACAATTCTATTGTTAAACTGTTCAAGAAGACAGCTGTACAAGGGCAGCGCACAATGTCATCATTTTTGACTAATCCGGTGGCTCAGTATCCTGTTGGCGTGCTTCTCCTCGCTCCACCGAAAGGACTGAAGGATGTCACGACGTTGAACAAAATAACGATGGCAGAAGGAAATAGGCCAACAATTCTTACAGCCGAAATGGAGGCAATAATTACCGCCTCTGTTATTGACGCGATTGTTTACGGAGGAGACGGCAGATTCAAATCATTCAGTATTTTTGAGAGAATCATTCCAAAATTTGTTGGAATAGAGTATGTACTGCAACCGATAAAACTGCTGCCCTCTACATGCTTTACGCTTCTGCCCACGGCCACATCACCTTCAAGCCGTGTACGTCGAGAGATGGCGACTCCAAAGCCAAAGGCTATACCGGATCTCTCAAACAATCTAAGCTTTCTCTTCTGTCTCCTCAAATACTGGGGCAACGTCCAGCACTAGGGCAACGTCCAATGCCGGGGAGACATCCAATACTGGAGCTAATTCCACTGGTAGGGCAACTTCGTCTGCTGGGGCTGCGTCCACTGCCGGGGCAAAGACCACTGGTGGGGCAACGTCCACTGCTGGAGCAACGTCTGGTGCACGGTCAACTTCTCTTCACGGCAGCGCCAAGCATAGAAGCACAAGATGTCAGTGTCAGCCCGTGCGCAGCTGGAAAACAACCATTTGTCCCGGAAACATTTATGTACGCCACCCCGAGTCCTGGAGCTGAGAATTTGTGTGAATGCGTAATTGCATTCATTCTTACACAGCACACCTCTCAAATTATTAGATTACACGCTGGTGGAACTGCTGAATTAGATGAAAATGTAGACAATGCTTGTAATAAGGGATTAGCATTCGATCTTGCAGCTAGTTCTTGTTATACAGAAACTTAACCTGTAATTTAATCGTTTATGTGGGATTGTGGATCAGTAGATTTTGGTAAACTAACCGTAAGCCAGGAAAACGTGTCTCAATAAAACCGAGAGTGTCCGGATAAACCAGGAAAAGGCGCCGGGCTTTTTTGGGCAATCATATGCTTTCACGTTGAAATTTCTTATCTGATCTAACAAGAAAACCCTTTTTAGTGGTTAGAACGGATTGAATCGAGACCATCACTGTGTTGTAGTACAAGGGCGAGACAAAAGTGAGAGAAAGGGCGAAGCAAAAGTAAGAGAAAGGGCGAGACAAAAGTGAGAGACGAGATAAAATACCATAAGCGTAGGACTATGTTCGTATATACACGGCGAACTGTGTGAAGCTGGGAGTCGTCGAAACGGAAAATGAACGTTTTCACCATGCTAAATCCCGTAAGAAAATTAGGGGTAGTAAGGGTCCCCCCTCTGGTATATTTTTGAAAAATTTACCTTGAAAATTTTTTCATTCGTGCTGTGGGCCAAATTGGCCCAAATTTTATATATATTTGGTATTTAGCCAAGGTGGTGAACCTGTGAAAAAATACCAGCTTCGAACGGATTTTACATGTGGCGTGTGTTACTTTTAATTATTTGGTAGTTACCCAAGGTGTAGTATGTGCCAAACAATTTTGAGCCTGAAACGGCTTTTACACTTTCAAAACTTTACTTGTGATATGCATATCTGCGTAATTCAATTTATGTCTGATTTTAGACCGAAAAACTCATTTCGTGATTTTTAGTCAAAATGTAAAAATTGCAAATGGGGGAGACCCTCTGGTTGGTAAAATTTTCCAATGTTAATTCCCATTTAAAAATTCTCGGCGCGGAACTCGTGTGACCTTTCACTTGACCTTACAGGTCAACAACGCAAAACACCCTCTAGTTACTTTACCCACGGTGTTAGGGCATAGGGTACTACAACACAGTGATGGTCTCGATTCAATCCGTTCTAACCACTAAAAAGGGTTCCCTTGTAAGATAAGATAAGGGACAACGGAGTTAAAGCTTGCGGGGTCAAAAAAAGTCCGGTGCCTTTTCTTAGCTTAGTCCGGATAAAACCAAGACGGCTGTACTCCCTGAGTCGAACGTACAAAATTAGGATCCAAATTCGATTGCAAATGACATTACAAAATTCATCTTGTGGAGAAGTGAGCAAAATATAACATTATTGTATTAATAATGATTCTTAATCTCGCAATGGTGTGGATTTGAAAATATTGCGTCCAGTAAATCGTCGGGCTACATTTACAATTTCAGTTTAGACGTATAGCGGTGTATGTCGACAGCGTATTTAGCGTCTGTATTCTAATAAGTTTTGAAATCACTTAGGAACTCCGCGTGACGCGTGATTGGCAGAAGAATTAATCATAGCCGATTAAAATGGACACTGATAAATGTCGTTTTTTGTTGCATCTCATATCCCAGTTGCGAAATATTAAAACTACAATATGCAGATCTTGTTAAAGCAGAACAAAAATCTTTTTACGGCTTACGCATCATCTATTTGATGATCCACATCCGCGCGAAACAAAATTGTTCCGGTATTATTTTTTTAATTTGAAATTTTTGCGTCGTTCCTTTTATGGATCGTTTTGCATACATGCAGTTCGGTTATGCTACGCTTTACAGAAATTATTGTTTTGCTTGAAGTGTCAATTAAATTTTTAATTAACTTATTCTTTATCCCACAATTGTCGTCAACAGCTAATGAGCTTACAGCCATTCATTTTGTGCCAGAGTACATAAGCAAATAGGTTGTTAGGCATATCAAATTGGCATCCCAGAACCTTAGACCTCGTTATTGCATGGCCGAATATAAAAAGAGCCATTCGTCGAAGGCAAACCATTCGACAAATATTTTTACTTCGTGTACAATTGTTCAAGTCAATGCAATTGTGGTTAAAATTTCAGTACTTATTTAGTCGTGCGCAATTGAGTTGAAATCGTCCACCTTCCCAGGCGAATAAATAGAGTCCATAAAATCCTTCGTAGGTGAACCTTCATATTATTCTTGTGCACGCTTAGACAAATATTTTGGAATCATCACTGGCACACCAAAAGCGAACAATAGTGGTGATATCAATATAATAGATCTTACAAAAGATTAACTATATTGCTACGATACACGTTGTAGGTTGAATACGCTCCATGTACGTGTACCATTTTCCGTATATTCCGTGCTAGTACATACCATTTTTCCAAGATTTTACCTTGGCTCCGAGAGATCTCTTACTTAAGAAATAATTGTGTTGTTTTCGATGTGGTTGTCCAAAAGCGCTAATACTTCCGCGAGAAGCCTAATATGCAAACACATTTTTTGTTTGTCGTCATTTATCGCGGATATTGCGTGATACGCTAATTATGTTTCCCGCAGTTTAATGAAAAAAACAAGTGATTCTTGATAGATCAATATTTTGTTGGTTTGCAGCGAACGCGCCCCAGAATCATTGGGTTGCTAAAATGAAAGTATTTGCGAGAATGGTGAGTACTTTTTGCAATTTGTGCAACGCCTAAAAAATTGAAAGGATTTGTGATTGGTTTTGTTGCGAATAGGTGTTGCTGACTTATTGCGGGATCTGTGTTTCATCGCAACTTCAAATGGATTTGCCCTATTTGCTGTATAATGGTTCGTGGACCACTAATCGTAATCCTAGCACCTTTGTGTATGGGGGAGCATTTCTATCTGACAAAAGCGTAGTATGCAGAGCTAAGTACCAAGGACGTCTTTTATCTGGACACTATTTACCCAAAAGGAAGCCAGGCTGCTTTGTCGGACCTGATGCGCTTGTTAATCCTTTTGAAGTCCTGATTAACGATGGTTACATCTGGCGTACCACCGATTTACGAACTGATTATGCTGTGATAGGCGGTTGGTCTAACTCAGGTAGAGAGATATTTAATGTATGCCTTAAAGTCTATCCGAAAGAATACAAGTGGTACACAGGTTACACAGCAAAAGGCTTACGCTCACAATGCTGTATGGGTCGAGGTGGTAGGGAAGTTTGTGAGCCACAATATGAAGTGCTGTTGCGCAAAGAAGCCTGCCATGAAATACGCGGGGTGAAATATTGCATGTGCACAGCGTAGTGACTACGACTTTAATGTACACCTACATAAAAGGCTTTTCGAATCACATTGACAGCAGTTCACTGATTCCGGTGCTTTATATAATCCGACGTAAGTATTACCTGTTGAACTAAAAGTTATAAATTATGGTTTTGTTTGTTACACAGCAACTAATGTTAACAAATAACATTTGCACCCTGTGTTTCCTTTTATTGCCATTATACCGCACGAAGAATCCAGTAGTGTCTGGCTATGAGATTACTACTGTTCTGGATACAGAGTTACCGTAGGATACAAGATGCAAATTTTTTCTTTACAAATGAAACAGCTTATACAGTGATTAGAGATGAGAGAGAGATACCGAAAAGCCAGTAGCGTGCTAGGCATAGAAGGTATTTAGAAGATTATAAACACTAGTTAAAATATAATTGTTATTAAAAGAAAATGGGAGTCCCTCTTCATGTTGCTGTGCATTCGAATTTTATTCTGGACATTAATGCTAATAAAGCAGTAGTTAAGACTGGCCTCAAGTCCATCATTGAAAATATGTTAATCAATGTGAATTAAAATACGTGGGTATAATTACCACATATTAGCGAAATCTTCTGCACGTCATTGCTTAAGTAAAACAGACATAGGGATGAAAACAAATTGCAGACAAATGAGCAAGCGCCATATTTCATTTACGAAGGTGGGATGGACCTCAAATTTAATCTACCCTTTATGGCTTAGTTACAAAATTCATAATATGCACGATTCTGTCGCCGCACTCGATACCTTTATCTCATTTCATAATTGGAGGTTCATCTCAAAAATTATATAAAAATTACCAGTACAAGATGCGTAATGGGAACGTACATTTAGGTTTGTACTTACATATTGGAATATACTTTTTGCTACATAAAAGCGAGTTTTCATTCACCTGCAAATTACGAAAATATGGAAGTATACCTAAATATTTAAAGACTATTTTTCCTCTGGAACATCTACGATATAAATAGTTTCCATCCATTCCTCAGCGAGCGCATTGATTATGTCCGGAATGTTTCGGTAGAAACTGCTTGTAGCTATAAACACGAGTGTTTATTCTTCACTTGAGTAAACGAATGTTGTTTAAATCAAAATAAGACTCGTTTATTTTCGAAGAGGAAACTTCTGTTGTTGCTTTGCAAGTGTTCGTGTGGTCTTTCCAGAAATGCCACGGCTCGGATTTAGAACCTACGCAGGTGCGTGGCTTATTTAGGGATATATTTTCCAATTTGTCTGAATGGTGGAAAACAGGCGACCAAGTTGGAAACTTTACCGAAAACAGCTGCAATGACACTGGGGGTCCAAACTACTCTATGTAACATCCTTGAGTTTCCTATAATTTTATATTCGATCAGTTTAAATAATACTGAAGTGCCCAACTTCTGCCTTAATCGTTATTCTTGATAAAAGTTGTACGAAACTGTTATGATAATGGTAGAAGCCAGTGTTAGATCCCATAAACTTGTTCATCTTTACTGATTTACGCTCAGTTAAAGTAGTAATAATATTCTGGTCAAAGTATCTGTTATATGTATATGGCAGCTTCTTTCATAGATATTTCCAGTATTGATTAAAATCTGGATTTTCCCGTCATTGGACACGTCACTGACACGCTTGGATTTCAACGGATTCCCTTACCATCTACGTAATCCCCGCTAATTTTGCTGAGGGAAAAGTCATTAGGTCATTTTGTGAATACCTTCACGCAACACGGTTTCTAATTGTTTTCGAAGGTTCAGGATTTATAAAACGCATTAATTTATTTCCTCGTTGGTTTGATTCCGTTGATGTACATACATATATGACACACTATGAAAGTACTGCAAAATGAATTTGTCTGCTTACATTTAAGCTACTCGTCAGTTTTCCTACAAATGGGGCGTGGAATTCACATTCCACAGGAAGTACATTCAATGTCACCAATAATCTTGCATAAACTGGCGCTGTTCTTGAAATGCTATTTTTAGCAACAGAAATTATGGAAAGATTTGTAACGTTTTCTGCTAGCAACACCATGAATGATCTATGTAAAACTTTATTGCGAATGTAGGAAAGTCATGCATACAATCTAATCACAAATGCAGTATCCATAGCTGTCAGTACTGCCACAAGGCATAGGTTGCTGTAGCACATTGAAATTTGTATAGACATTATATCCATGCGGAGTACCAACATAACATAATGAAAGAAGCTGATTAGTATACCCAACACCGAAGACGCCGCCAACGGTTGCCAAACATGGGATATAGAAGTTTAACATGTCGTCATCCATACCCGCGACAACAATGTTGTCGACGATATCTTGCGGCACCCAATTGTAATTCTGTGGCGAGACCAGGTACTCAACACGATCGTCACAAATCTTTAATCCACCATTCCGTCCTATATAACAACAACCGGGAATGCTGAGAGAATATCCAGGAACAACGCGGACCATCAAATGCGCTCTACATATGTACGGGGGGCCGTTCTGTCTCGAAGCATGCATATTGGCACGATCGAGCGCTTTGTACCATTCCGCGTATCGGAAGCTAAGGATTGGTGATTCGTCATCCCACATGCAGTGTGTACTATCCATGAGGAAACAGACCAGGAAAATCTAGCTATACAAAAGCGCTTCATGTAGTACATCAAAATTCGAACTCATATAGTTAAAAAGCTCTGTAACAAATAGTAACTCAAATAACTGACCAATGCACAAACAATATTCATTTCGTTAAACGGTTGGTAAAGCTGCCGACCTTAGAATTTTCGTCAATGCGTATTCTTTTGACTTTTCCACCTAAGCTGCAAGCAAAATTCTATACAACACTGTTGACAATCAACAATGCCAAAAATGCCTAATGAAACACCTAATGACGTTTTTGTTTGACGCTGGCGCGTTTGTCAATGCTAAGACAGAATTTACTTACATGTCGTTAGATTCCCGATAATTCAAATCTTTGCTAATTTGAGGTCATATAGTGCTGATTTCTGTGAGCAAATTCAAGGAGGGAAGTAGCGAAATGATATTAATTGCCACAGTTTCTGATAATGCGGTTGCGGCCCGGCTGAAGGAAATGGAACATTCCTGAACACTGATTCGTAATATTACACCCTTTCCTAAATCACACGACTCAACAATTCGCTTTTGTTAGGATAATTGCTGTAGACATTCGTTTCGATACGTCTGTAATTTCCGCGTAGCATTCATTAAAGGATATGAGTAATATGCACGCAACAATTGTGCTAACCATGGATGTTCGCGCAGATTATAAACAAATCGAATTGTTCTCTTGAAAATGGAATGTAATTATGAACATGAGACAATGATTCATTGTCAGTAAAGAAAACGGGAGATAAATGCAAACGGGTTTTTCTAATGTGTGTAAATTTTTCTGCGCAATTGCTTAAGTAATGCAAAAACGTCCCGTGATTCAGATTTCCGGCAGAAGATGGAGACGAAACGCAACATTACTGAAAATTCAAGCATTCTAGGGTCTTGAATAGAATTTGTTTTGACTTTCTTAACAGTGAAGTAACGTCATAATGTATACATAGATTAGAGTTAGATGTCGCTACACTGCAACACAAAAGGTTGTACAATGCGTTTTCATATAGAAAAATATCACAGAAAGCTACCAACTACCTCTTGTACATAAGCGGTGTTGTAAGGCCTATCAATCTGTGGATTTAGTCCTAGGCATGAACTATGTTTATACAGCAATTTTTCAGCAATTAAGCGCCCGGGATCGAGCCCCACCAAAAAGGGCAGCCAAGTCGGACCAGTGGTGTAAAGTACTCACAGCCGTGAGGGATTGAGCGGATTCCAACCCACCTAGGACC
>JAQGBT010001997.1:0-26960 GCA_034698585.1 Disparrhopalites patrizii | reverse complement strand
AGAGACAAAAACGAGCAAAACAAAGAGACATATCTGTACAGCGAAAGAGACAAAAACGAGCAAAACAAAGAGACATATCTGTACAGCGAAAGAGACAAAAACGAGCAAAACAAAGAGACATAATGCAACAGAGATAAAAAAGAGCAAAATAAAGAGATACAGCAAACAAGATAAAAAAGAGCAAAACAAAGAGATATACAGGAAAAGAGATAAAAAGAGCAAAACAAAGAAACATACAGGAAAAGAGATAAAAAGAGCGAAACAAAGAGATATACAGGAAAAGAGATAAAAAAGGAAGAGTGGGAGAAATAGACATGCAGAAGCATTAAAAACATCAAAAGATTGAGATATACAGCAAACGAGATAACAAAAAGACACAATAGAGAAAAAGACGGACAAAAACTTTGAGAGTGCGAAAAACAAAGAGAGAGAGACGGACAGAGCAGAAAACAAAGAGAAAGAGACAGACAAAAACATGGACAACGCGCAAAACGACAGGAAAAATATGAAACATACAAAATGAGAGAGACAGAGAAGGAGAGAGAAAGACATAAAATGAAGATAATATAGCTAGAGCAAAAGAGAAAGAGAAGGTGAAAAGGACAAAGCAAAATAAATAGATAAACTGCTTGTGGACGAGACGGATGCGAGGAATTCCGGCGAGACAATGATGAAGATGAAGACGTGCGGCTTGTGTGCTTCTCCTGAAGCAGCAACTTCGTCATCTTTTCATTACATTAGTTGCTCCAGGGAATTTCGTCTTCCCGTCTCCCCCTCGCTCTCTCTCGCTCTCTCTCGCTCTCTCTCGCTCTCTCTCGCTCTCTCTCGCTCTCTCTCGCTCTCTCTCGCTCTCTCTCGTTCTCTCTCGCTCTCTCTCGCTCTTTCTCGCTCTCTCTCTCTCCGTCTCCTTATGTTCTTCCGTCTCTCGCCACTCTCCCTCATTCAATCTCCCTCATTATCTGTGCCATGGGCAAAAAGCCCTTCACACACATCCACCTAATTACTTACTCCCCAAACTTTCCCGACCCCACTTAAAATAATCAAGGCAATTTTTCCTTCTGCTTCTTCCTCTTTTAAGGAAGAGAAAGGGAAAAATGAGAGACAAAGTCTTCCTTGCCACATCCATCAAAAGATTTGGTTCAAAATAAAGGAGGAAAGCTGACTGACCTTCTTGTTGAGTTTCACATTGGTGAAGATGGAGTGCACCCGCCACGTCTTGGAGAACATGGAGCCAAAAGCGAGGGTGAAGCCCGCCATGAGGATCCAAGCTCGGGCCGTACAAATGTAGGGGAAGGCCGCCTCTGACGTCAGTTTGCTGTCCAGGCCCAAAATGATGATGGAGGTGTAGGTGAGGATACAGCCGATGATGATGAGGTTGTTCAGGTAGGGACTCGACATCTTGATGTACCTGCACAAATCAAAGAAACCGTATCAATTGTGCCCTCCAGAGATGAAATCATCCCGTCATAGTATACTCCAAAGGAATTCTCTGAAGGTCCGAGGAAAAATGAGGGAATTTTGGGTAGGAAAAAATAAGGGAAAAGAAATCCAACAAGTTTCCTCTGGGGATTCTCCCACTTTCTCCTTTTTTTCTCTTATGCCTTCATTATATCTTGCTTTCTCCTTCGCTTTGGCCATACCCTGGCCTTCTTTTTTTCTCGCTCTGCCTCTGCTTTTCGCTTTTTCTCGATGTTTTTCCTCACGTAATAGGATTTTACTCTTTCTGGCTTTCACTCATGAGCACTGCCTGGTCCTAACTTTTTGATCTCCTATTGCCTTTTCTCTCTTTTGTCCGCTTTCTCTTCCTGTTCCTGGTGGACTTTCTCCCTTTAATGTTATATCTGGCGTATTGCAGGGAATTTTAAGATCCTATTCTATGGCTATTCTAAGATTTCCTCTCATCTTTTTGTATCTTCCATTTTAAGCTTACGCCTGGTGGACTTATTACTATCTCTTCCTGCTTTCTCCAGATGATAGTCTTGTCTAAGTTCTTAATGTTTTTCCTTTTTTCCCCGTCCATAAGCATTCTCTTTGTTTGCTCTCGTGCGTTCAATTTTCTTTGATTCCATTGTTTTCTCCCGTTTTCCCCCCCAATTTATATTTTTGCGTTCCCATTGGTTTCTCTTTTTTCTGTTCACATACATTCACTCGCTTTTATTACGGGTTTTGCTCCGTTTTTTCTGTTTTGCAATTGTTGTTTTCTTTTGTGGTGCTCGCATAGCTTAGTGTTTTTTGTTTCGCTTCTTTTTATGGGTTTCCATGGTTTTTGGTTTTTAATTTCACTCTGTTGTCTCGCTTTTATTTTTTTGGATGCTTTCTCTCGATATTATGCTCTCATTGATGGCTTTTTTTGCTGCTATTGTCGTTTCTTTTTTTTGTTGTCCTTGGTTTCTGTTATTTTTGGTGTTCCCAGTTTCTATTGGTTTCTTGTTGTGTCTGTTTGATTTTCGTTATTTTTTGTATTTGAAAGCTTTGTCTTGTTTGCGTTGCTATCGCTTTCTATTTTCTCTGCATTTCAATTGTTTTTTCACTTTTATGCTTTCCAATTGCTTTCTACCTTTTCTGTATTTACATTGCCTCCTTGTTTTTCTGTGTTTACATTGCTTTCTCCTTTTCTATGTTTACATTGCTTTCTCTTTTTTTATATTAAAATTCCTTCCTGTTTTTTCTGTATATAAAAATTGCTTCCTGTTTTTTCTGCATTGAAATTGCTTTCTGTTTGTTCTGTATTAAAATTGTTTTCTGTTTTTCTATATTTAAACTGTTTTTCTATATTTAAACTATTTGCTTCCTGTTTTTTCTGTATTAAAATTGTTTTCTGTTTTTTCTATATTTAAAAATTGCTTCAGGTTTTTTCTGTATTAAAATTGCTTTCTCGTTTTTCTCTATTAACATTTCTTTCTCTTTTTTCAGTATTTCAATTGCTTTTTATTGTGCTGCTGCTTTTGTAAAGCTTATTTATTTGCTTACTTTCCCTCTTTTCTGTATTAAAATTGCTTTCTCTTTTTTCTGTATCTAAACTACTTCCCGTTTTCGGTATTTCAAATGCTTTCTCTTTTTTGTGCTGCTGCTTTTGTAAAGTTTATTCGTTCGCTTTGCTTTCTCTTTTTTATGCTGCTGCTGTGTCGAGTTTATTTGTTGGCGTGCTTTCTCTTTTTTCTGTTGATATGCTTTCACTTTTTTGCATCCCGCCATTGCTCCCTCGTTTCCTCTGTTCACATTGCTTTCTATTCTCTTTGTGCTTCATTGCTTTCCCTTTTACAATGTGTTGCTGCTGCCTCGCTCTTACCTCCGACCAATTTCTCTTGTTTCCAGTGTCTTACTTATTTCCCTTTTCCACCTAAAGGTCACTTTCCCTGACTCACTTTGTGTCCTTATTATTGATGGTCTTAGCTCCACTTGAGATTTCTCGGGGACTCTTTCATCTTTGTCATCTCTCAGTGATTCTCCGTTCCGGTTTGTTATCGCAATATTTCCACCGCGATATTTCCCTTGTTTGTGTACGAAGATGATCCTCCTTGGTTGCAAGTAACAATTCGTAGATCGTACTTGATTCAGTTCGCAAACGCTTCTATTTCGGCAGAGAATTGTTTCATGTAAATCCTGATTTTGCCTGGGTTGCTCGCGGCAGGACTTATACTCTCCTGTATTTGCCAAGCTCTGACTTACCTTGGTCGGGATATCCCCTGAATTTGTTCTGTATTTCCCTCTGTATTTGGGTACATGTTCATCTCTGAATTTCCCTCTTTCACCCGCCTATCTCTGTTTTCCCCGGGTGTGTGTTTCTCAATGTGAGGGGGGAGGGGAGGGAGAGGGAGAGAGGGAGGAATAGACATGTAACATGATTTTGTTTCCTAATGCTAGGGAAATATAAAAATGGAAAGTGACTAGGGAAGAGCCAGTTTGGCTCCAAGTGATGACGAAATGAGGGAGGAGAGAGAAAGGAATGGGGAAAGAGAAAGTTTGGTGGGGAAGCACTTGAAGGAAAATGAGATGCCTACAGCAGTCAGGGCACATCCATCATTTTCCATCCTCCAAGACTATTACCATTTCCTTTATTTTTTGACTAGATTCTCCTTTCTCTCTCTCACTTTCTCTCTTTCTTTCTCTGTCTCCCTCTTTCTCTCTCTTCTGCCTTTCTCCCCCAATTTCTCCACGGGGTTGTGTTAGGAAAACAAAAAAAAAACGGTAAGATGAAACCTCCCGTTGTGCCTATTCTCTTTGCTTTAAAAAAAATACTCTCAACAATCTCCCTCCCCGTAATTTTTCCCCTATTGCTTCGTTGGAACCAAAAATAGGTGTGTTTTGGGTTCTTGAGAGGTACGGTGGTGGGCGGTCACTGTATTTGACACCCCCGGAACACCCGGACGGCGGCGAGCTTGAAATTACTTGGGTATTGTTTTGGACAACTTTTGATTGGAAAATGTACCAAGAAGAATTCGTTGGAATTTGCCGGAAAATACCGGAATGGCCATTACAGAACAAACAAGAAAGATATTGGATTTTCCCGTTTTTGATTCAACATAATTCGCAACGTATTCAACGGAATATTCTTTAATTTGAATTTGGTTTAATGATAGACATTTTGATAAAAAAATCACTATTTGGGCAAATAAAGTTACAAATGATGCATTTAGGTTTAGGTAAATCAAAATAATTTTGGTTTCTAAAAAACGTTTTGGAAAACGTTGAAACGTTATCTGAAATCTTTCATTTGTTTAAAAAAAATTGTCTTCCTTCTTTAAAAATCAATTTGTTTTTGCAAAAATCGATTTGCATTTGAGATTATCGACTTGCTCTTGAACAGATTGAGTTGATTTGATAAAAATCGACTTTTTTTTTTAAATATTTGATCTTCAAAGAAAATCTACTTTTTTTTAAACATTTGATTTCCTTTTTGAAAACATTTCAGTTTCTATTTAGAGAATCGACTTTGTTTTGAAAGATTTGATTTTCTTTTAAAAAGTCGACGTTTTTTGAAACATTTGTTTTTCTTTTTAAAAAAAATACACTTCGTTTTGAAACATTTTATTTTTTATTAAAAAATCGAGTTGATTTTGAAACATTTGATTTTCTTTTAAAAAGTCGACGTTCTTTTGAAACATTTTCTTTTCTTTCAAGAAAACCGACTTAATTTTGAAACATCTGATTTCCTTCTAAAAAACTCTGCTTCGATCAACGCTCTTTTGATAAACTTAACTTCCGTTTATAAAGCACGACTTCCTTTTAAATCAATCGACTTGAGTCAATCACCTGACCTTTAAAAAAATCGACTTGCATTGAGGAGCTTGCAATAGCGTTTCAATTTAAAATTGGATCTGCACGGAACCTTTCGGTCAACTCCGCAATACAATTCTATTCGGTCTAGTGTCTTTCATGCGCTGATTCTTGTGTTTTGGCTTCAGTTAGGCGATATACGGAGGTTTTTGGGGGTGCCTTATATACGTGTGACCCGCTGCACACATACAGAGTAACACCTCCATTCTGAACCTATAATTTCGTGCCTATCACCAGTCCATCCAGTGACTAATTTCCAGTCAATTTTGTCTCCATTTTCACTTTTTCGACTCATCTTTCAGCAATTTGCCCCTCACTTTCTCCCCTGCCTTTGGAAGGGAGAAAATCCATATCTTTCTCCCGTTCCGTATCGCTGGATCTAATATCCCCCACAGAATTTTCATGGGTTGTGAGATGATCCTCGTTCTACGTTGCTGATTTTCCTATCTATTGTCCTTATTCCCCCCACCTTTTCCTCTGTTCATCCACGCCTCCGTCTTTTGGGGTTTTCTCCATTTTTTATAACTCTTTCACTCCTAAAAAAAGGTTTAGCAATACCTTATCCAAGCACACACCGTGTTGCTTCTGTTTGACGTGGGAGAATATTCACCATGGAATAGATGGGGGATAAACGGGAGACATTTATTGAAGCTTTGGTGCGATCTTGAGTAAAGGGGAATATCCCCGGAGAAAAAATGGATGGAGAAAGTGTGACACGGAAGGAATATTTTGTGGTCAATGACACGTGTGATCCTTCGACTTGCCCTTTAGTGATTGAGTGTTTGGATATTGTCACCCGAAAGCTGTGCGTCCGACCGATTTGCGCACACCACTTGTCACCTGAAGGGATATCTTGTTTCTTTTTTTTTGTTCTACAAACTCCGGTCTAACTTGATCCTTTTCCCCTACATTTTCCTTCTCAATCTCTGTTCTTTCTGGTACCTTTTCCGTTCTGATATTGACCGTACGATCATGGTTTTATACGTGTGTTTTACGGTTGTCTATGCTTACCAGTTTGGTAATTTTTACTGTGTCATAGTGCTATTTTCACTATGACTGCTTCCATTTTTTGGTAGCGCTTTCTCCATTCTATCGTCTTTTAGATGATCAACAGTATTTTTGCCTTTTATGGATTGTTCACATTTTGTCTGTGCTTTCTCTTTCTTCTGAGCTTTTTTTGCCTGTGCTTTCTGTTTTTCTGAACTTTCTTTTTTGTCTGTGCTTTCTGTTTTTCTGAACTTTCTTTTTTGTCTGTGCTTTCTCTTTTTTCGGAGGTTTCTTTTTTGTCATTGCTTTATCTATTTTTTCTGTGCTTTCAATTTTTTCTGAGCTTTCTTTTTTGTCTGTGTTTTCTCTTTTTTGTCTGTCCTTTCCCTTTTTTCTGAGCTTTCTTTTTTGTCTGTGCTATCTCTGTTTTCTGAGCTTTCTTTTTTGTCTGTGCTTTTTCTTTTTTCTGAGCTTTTTTGTGTGCATTCTCCCTTTTCTGAGCTTTACTTTTTGTCAGTTCTTTTTCTTTTTTCTAAGCTTTCTTTTTTGTCTGTACTTTCTCGCTTTTCTGAGCTTTCTTTTTTGTCAGTTCTTTTTCTTTTTTCTGAGCTTTCTTTTTTGTCTGTACTTTCTCGCTTTTCTGAGCTTTCTTTTTTGTCTGTTCTTTCTCTTTTTTCTGAGCTTTCTTTTTTGTCTGTTCTTTCTTTTTTCTGAGCTTTTTTGCATGTGCTTTCTCTCTTTTCAGAGCTTTCTTTTTCTGGCCTTTTTCTTTGTTATCCTTGTGTTCCTGTTCTGCCAGTTCTTTTATCTTCGTGCTTTCTCTTTTTGTCGGAGCTTTCTCTTCCTGGCTTCGCATTCTCTATTTGTTTGTGCCTCTTTTCTGAGCTTTCATTTTTGTCTTCTCTTTCTCTTTTCTCTGAGCGTTCTTTTTTGCCTGTGCTTTCTCGTTTTTCTCAGATTTCGTTTTTTTTCTGAGATTTGTATTGCCTTTACCCATTTAAAAAAATCCGTTTTCTTTCTCGTTTATTTTCCATTCCTTTTTAAAATTCCTATTTATTTCTTCAATTCTTAAATCTGCTTTATATTTACGCATTTATATTTTCTCCCTTTCCTCGGAGTATTGTCTGGTCATTACTGTAAAGAGACGATAATATTAAATTTCCTATTCCGTTATTTCCCGTTACACAAGTACCTTCATTCTTCCCCTCGTTACTGACTTAAAACGATTTCCTCTTGTACGATTCCCTCAATTTGTGGGTTTTTTTCGTCGGTGTATATATTTTGGTAACCGAATAACTCTTTTCTAGTGTCATTTCATTCGTTATCCGTCCCTCCGATTTCCCTTCTGAAGCCCCTGCAATTCTCGCTCGATTTCCTCCGCTCTTCCCTTGTCGCTATCACTTGTGCTTTCTCTTTTGGTCAGATTGAATCCCCTCCCTAAAGGAAGCACTAGAATCTCCCCCGCAAATCCCCGATAACAAAAAAAACGAGGGAAAAATATGTGTTTGGTGTACTGTAGGAATAGCCCCATTTGGAGTAGGAGATTCCGCTATTTTACCCAAACGTTTCTGGAGACAATTTATGTACGTAAATCTCCTTTTTCAGGACATTCCGGCAAAGAGAGACGAGGGAAAGGAATATCGCTTTCAGCTGCAACCAATCCAGCACATGAGTGGAAGGACGTTAATGGTCCCTACCTGTGTTTCCCCTGGAGGCTGACAGAGGATGGAGTGAGAGGGAGAAGTTGCAGGAGAAAAGGCAGAGAGAGACAGAGAGAAATCAGAGAGAAAGAGAAGGTGAAGGATAGACAAGAGAGAGGATGAGAGACGGGCGTATGGAGAGAGAATGATGTACTGGAAAGGGAATGAGAAATAGTTCCAGGAAATTGGAAGGGTTTTTGGTCGGGAAAATAGGTGGATGGCGCTGGAAATAAATCTATTGAAACAACAACAGCAATGACAACGATTTTTCTGGGACGGAAAAAAAAGGTAGGAGAAAGTTGGGGGGAGAAAAGGAAATCAAATCATCCCGCCCGTTTTTCAAGGGGGAAACAACCCACTTCATGGATTCATTTTAGGAATACCAACGAGATGTTTTTTCATGGGACAAGCTCCCTTTTTTTCTGGCTTCTTCTTACCTTTTTTGTACTCAATGAGCTTCTTTTCCCCCGTTTTTAGCTATTTTCCGCCACTGGATTTCTTTTGCCTTGACTAAACGTTGGTGGACGCCTGTTAATGAACTTTCTCTTTTCCTTCTGGTGCGTCACCATTTTCAAAGATGTTTTATTTCCCTCCACGAGCTATCTTTTTCAGCTAAACAACTTTTTGCTTTCCTTTCGACGCACTTTCACTTTCTTAAAACGGCTGTTTTTCGAATGGTAGAGCGTTCTTTTTGCGTCTCGACACACTTTCTCTTCTGTTACGACACGCATTTTGCTTTGTCTCGTACTTTCTGTGGCTCCCGGCAAATTTTGTGTTTTAGTATTTTCTTTCCAAAAACGTTCAAAAGTCTCTTTAAATGTCCTTTCCAACGTTTTGCTATGACTGAACAATCTTCTAATTCGGAATTCAGGAGCATTTTAATGAACAAACTGAGTTACTTTCTGTGGCTGGCTTTCCCTTTCATCCCTAAAATATTTGCTATTTTCGTTCCAAACAGCTTTCTCTTTTTTCTCGGAAATAGTTTCCCGTTTCTATTTAGAATTCTATCTATATTTCATTGAACTTTCACTTTCATCCGGACAACTTTTTCTTTCCTTCCCCGAATTTTGCATTCATCAAATATTTCTCCCAGATTGCTCTCTCCTTTCTCCCTCAAAAAGTTGTTTCTTCTCCCACAAAACATTCTCTGTTCTCTCTCAAAGAGCTTTCCTTTTTTGGTGAAAAGCGTTCGCATTTTCCCGTGAATAAATGTTGCTTTTTTAATTGAATATCCTTCGCTTTCCCCAAAATTTATTTTCTAAACATTTCGCTGTCTCCGTGACGAACCTTCCGAATTTTTATCCAGATTTGGGATTGTTTTGTCGAAGAGCTTCATCGTGCTTTCATCAATTTTCTACTTTTCTCCAAATATTTCGCCCAAAATTTTTATTTACATTGTGAAAAGTCTCTCTCTTCCCTTTATAGGCTGTCTCTCAAATCTAAGATCAGGAAACTGTGACGTAGATGAATTCTGCCTAGCCATCGAAAAAAAAATTCTTGGAAGTAAAATCCCTTGCTTGAGTAGATTCCCACGATTCCGTTCATCTTAATGGGTAATTATTTACATAGAAATCTCTATTTTCCCTCTTCCTCTGATTCAGCCTGGCTCATAACAGAATTAGGCCGCCGCTTTTCCAGACACGATTAATCTGATTACTTCTCCAGCACAAGGATTTTTTCCCTCTCTCTCTTTCTTACTCTCTCTCTCTTTCTCCCTCTCTCCCTCTCTCTCTTTGAAAGAGGTAAATGAGTGAAAAGCCGTGGGAAAAGAATATGGTAAATACTTATACATATCCGCACTTTCCCCTCATCAACGTCCTCCGCCTTTTCCCTCTCATTTCCCCAAAGTCTATTTTGTCTTCAACACAATTTCAACTGGAGGAGGTAGGGAATTGTGTATAAAAAATATAAAAAAAACAACACAAACTGTACATATAAAATATATATGAGGGCCTAAGAAAACAAGAAAGAGGAAGAAATGACCGGGCGAAAGGTCTGTAGTGGGTGTGTTGTGTACAAGGGAAAGGGTTGCTTTTTGCATAAATCGATAAAGCTCCAGCACCATTTTTCCCTCTCTCCCGCCCTTCCCTTTTCTTCTTCCTTTTCTCCCTTTATTCTTTTGGCATTTTTTGGCCCACAAAAAATGTGAAGGTTCCTATATATTTTTCTCCCTCTTTACATCCAAACCTCCTCCAATGTTTCCTGAAAGGAGGTGGAGGAGGAGGACAAGAAGAAATGAGGAGGGAGGAGGAATGTCCAGTAGGGAAAAAAAGCCTGGCCGTTAACACTAATGTTTTTGTGGATGAAGAATCGTGAGTTTATTTATGATATTGTTAAAATTCAGGTGTTGACGTGGTGCTCCATTTTGCCCACTTTGCATCGCTCAGCATCTTTCTCTTCCTCCGCCCCTCTTTCCAGGCACTCTCCCTCTCTTTCTCTCTTTCTCTGTCTCTCTCTGTCTGTCTCTCGCTTCCCTCTCAGTCGTATTTATCAAATCCAATGCCAACAATAACAACATGGCAATTGCTTATTCCACAATTCCCAACTCTCCTTCATTTCTCCTTGTCTCTGGCTCGCTTTCGCCCCATTTCCCCATCTTTGGTGGATGTGAATTGCTGTCGCTTTTATCATTTTCATCTTTGTCATTTCATACTTTCTTCGTATGTAGTTTTATTCGTTGCATCTTGGACTTTCTTCCATGTCACATTGCGTGGTCTTGTTTTAAACTTTCCCAGGTGTAATTTTGGTTTTTTTTCATTTTGTGTCTTCTTAACGTATTTCTGTCTATTTTTGGATTTTTGCGTTGTTTGTAGAATTTTGTAATATTCTGTTTCTGAATTGTATTTCTACCTTTTGCCATGTTTTTATTTTCTCATTTTCATGCTTTCTTCTGGGATGTTTTTGGCTGTTTTATTTTCGTTGTCTCCTTTGTTAGTTTGCTATTTTCTGTTACAAAATAGGTTTACTTTACGTGTCATTAATTTTGTACTTTTTTTGGAATATTTTTCTTTTCATTTTATGCTTTCTCCCTTGTTTTTATTTTATGCTTTCTCTCTTGCTTGTTTTCTCGTTTTTATTTTGTGCTTTCTGGCTTGTTCGATTTCTCGTTTTTCTTTTACGCTTTCTATTTTGCTTTTTTCTCGTTTTTCTTTTGCGCTTTCTCCCTTGCCCTTTTGTCTTTTTTATTTTGCATTTTCTCCCTTGCTTTTTTATCTTTTTTATTTTGCATTTTCTCCTGTTTTATTTGTTTTTTTCAATTTCAAAATATTTTTCTGCCTTTATTTTCATGCTTGTTTCTGTGATATTTTTCTTGTCTTTATTTCACACTTTTTTTTAATATTTATCTTATTTGATTTCGAAATTTTCTCCTTGGTTATGTTGCGCTTTTACTTAGAAATATCTCATTGCCTTTTTGTGATCGAATTTGGTGCTTTCTTTGGAATGTTTTACTTTTCTTCATTTCTTGTCTTTTTCCCTGTTCGATTGTTTCCCCAATAATTTGTGATTTTTCCTTCTCAGTTTCCTCTTCTACATTTCATACTTTCTCCCCGGTTATTTTTATCTCTTTGTGTTTGTACTTTCACAGTTGTTATCTCCTTCAGCTTGCACTTTCACCTTTTCCAGTTTGTCTGCATATTTTGGAACTATTTTCTTCATTTCATTCTTTCGTATTCAGAATAGTATTGCTATTCATTTTTTGGTTTATCTTTCTCCATTTTTCACTTTATCATTGAGCTTTTTCCAATTTAAAAATGTTCCACCGATTTCAGCCCCTTTTTTGCTGCTATATAACTCGCATATTTACATGCTTTCCACCTGCCTTTAATTCCCACTCGTTTCTATCTGTAATTACAGCCTGCTCTGAGCAAAATTTATCCTAAATTTCATATTTCATCCTTTGCTTTTTGGATAAATATAATCATTCATTTTTCTCGCTTGGTGCTTTTTCTTTGGCAATTTCCCCTTATTATTCCCATACTGTGGCAATATTTAATATCTTTCTGTCAACGTTTTTTTTCTTTTAAACTCTGCTTTCACTTTTGCTTTGCTTTCACTTTTTCCCTTCCTTCACTATTTCCCTGCTTTCACTTTTACTCTGCTTTCTCTTAAAATCACTTCACATCCTCCATTTCAAGTTTCCGTTCAATGCCCTTTGATTATTCCCGTTAATTACGATCATAATTTTAATCTCAAAATTCCTTCTCCTTTTATGCATCCTCCGGGATCAAAATATTTCCCCTTTATTTCCAACGTCCTACGTATTTAGCCTTGCGCGTTATTCTCTGGATGAATCATCATCTCAACCTCTTTAGAATATTTCCTCGCCTCCGCTCTTGCGAGTCCTAGCCGGGCTTTTTCCTCTCCAAAAACTGGTAGTACAAGCCGTGGAAGGAGAACGCGGAGGGAAGAACGTGTTTAGGATGTTTCATTGGCAGGAAGAGAAAAGAGGATGATTTGAGGGTTTAAGAGGGACAAGGAGGGATTGAGAGGAGGAGATGTACGAAGTAGTAGTAGTCGTCGTGGCAAAGGAGATGACATTAGAACGGTTCGTTTCGCCGAGGCAAAGAGGAGTCATTGGAGCGTTCAATGTTCAAGAGGCGGAGGGGGAGACGGAGGAGGAGGAGGAAGAGGGAGACAAGCGAAGCTAAAGAGAGAGACAGAGAGAGAGAGATGACATTAGCCCCAGCAACATGTTTTTTCCTCCCGGGTAGACCCAACGAGAGTTTTGTGCAGGAGGCAGGCTCCCCATGAAACACAAACACAAGAACAACAAGGGCTCTGGGTGGGGGAAGGAGGAAAGAGGGTTTGGATCAGACCTTCTTAGGAGTCAACACGGAAAGGGGAGAAAGGCGGGCGGGGAACAGGAATTGCAACAAGCTTTGGAGGGGAAAATAATTGCGAGGGTGGAAGATTCAGAGAGAAGTAGGAGGGTGCAAGGAATGTCAGGAGAGAAATTATAATGCACGGGAAAAGAAAATAGCACGGGAAATATAAAAAAATGGAAATAGACGAGTTGGAGGAGAAATTGAAATAAATAAAGAGACAAATCAGACGAGAAATTAAAATAATTAGAACGAGAAAAATTAGACGAGAAATTAAAACAAAAAAAAGTGAAAAATCAGGCGAGAAATTCAAAATAAATAGAAAGAGGCAAATCAATGGAAAAATTAAAATAATTAGAAAGCTATAAATCAACAGAGAAATCGAAATAAATAGAAAGAGATAAATCGACGGAGACATCGAAATAAATATAAAGAGACAAATCAATGGAGAAATTAAAATAATTAGAAAGATATAAATCATCGCAGAAATCGGAATAAATATCTGTAGAAAGAGACAAATCGACAGAGAAATCGAAATAAATATCTGTAGAAAGAGACAAATCGACAGAGAAATTGAAATAAAATCTGTAGAAAGAGACAAATCGACAGAGAAATCGAAATAAATACGAATAGAAAAATTAATAACACAAGATAGTAAGCAAAATAAATAGAAAAAAACAAGAGACAAAGCAAAGCAAATAGAAAATTCAAGAAAAAACAGGATAGAAAGCAAAATAAATAGAAAACTCGAAAAAACAGGATAGAAAGCAAAATAAATGGAAAACTCGAAAAAAACAAGAGAGAAAGCAACATAAACAGAAAAATAAAGAGGTAATTTGCAATAAATAAAAAAATCAAGAGATAAATCGGAGGAGAAATTAAAACAAATACAAATGGAAAAGAAATGGAATCGAAGGTGAATGCAAGAAGAAAAATAATAAAAGAGACAAGACAGCAAATAAGAACGGTCAAAGGAGAGAAAGGAAGCGGGAAATAAAAGTGAAAATCAAGAGATCAAAATCGACGAATCAAAAACCAGGAAAGAGAAAGTATCCAATGAAAGAGGAGAAAGAGGTAGATGGCAAAACAATTTGAAAAAGCCAAAATGGAGGGGAAAAACCCGAGAAACTTAAAAAGAGATAAAAATAGGATGATAAAGGCAGAAAGGCGTAAATGAGAAAAAATAATGCGAAAAGGGATAAAAAAAAGAAAGGAGGGAGAAATCAAGAGAAGGCGGAGCGTTGTATGGGAGAAAGCACACCGACAGCAACTTGTACTGGTGAAGCCCTCGCAATTCATTCATGCTTCCTTTCACTGGAACTCTTCAGGACTTTCCTTCCATACATATTTCCATTCTCTTGTCCTTTATTCCATTTTTTTAATATATTTTTCCTTGTACTTTTTCTCCTTTCCCTCCTCAAACATCCACCTTCTCCCCGTTCGCTCCATGGACTTTTAAAACATTTGTTCCCCTCCACACCCGCCGATCAGCCTTTATCATTCATATGCAATACCTTCCTCACGCAAAATTCCTTTCAACGTCAAACATTGAACGGGAGAAAGCTCCAAACAATATTGACTCACATTTTCTCCTCGTGTTTGATGCTTGAAAATAATTGTACATATTTTACTCCTCCGAAAAATCCCTTTGATTTTTTTTTTCACAACCCCAGAGAAAACATTTTTTACACAATTCGTCTCAATTTCTCCTTTTCCCCTTCGCATTCCAAAAGGCGACAAGAGAATCAAATGTTTTTGACGGGGCATACAAACATTCCCTTTCATATGCATTACCTTGCGAGTCCTGGACATGATTGGAAAGTTCTTTGGCAAATATAAAGGGGAGATGCCTTGGAAGAATTTGGAGGAGGAAAGGCAGGAGGCAGAAGTGTCTGGGAAAGGACAATTATTATGCAGAAAGCGGTGGGGCAATCGGGTTAGGAAATGAGAATAAGAAACCAGAACGGCGGGCACAAAAGGGAAATGACAGGGAATTTCATTTTGTAGGCAATGCGAGTACTGTAACGGAGAGGAAAGGGAGAAAATGGGGAACGCAGGGAAAATAATAACCGGCTTAGTCAGTCCGGAGACTAAATCCTGCCAGACGAAATTCACGGACAGAAATGAAGATTAAGCGAAAATGGGTTAAGATATGGCCTACGCGTTAGCTCAAAATAAAATAAAAATTCAAAAACGAAGACGAATTACGAAAAATGAAATTTCATAATTTTGATTGACAAAATTTGGAACTGGGAAAGCGTTTAGAGAAAAAACCGAATTAGAGAAAAAAAATTAAAACCGAATTAAAAAAAAGTAGAGGCAAAAACGAAAGAGAAAGGCAAAAATACAGAAATACATACATTTGGATAGACACGAAATAATGGAAAGTGAAAGCTTACAAGAGAGAAAATTTAGAGGGAAATAGAGCTAAAAGTGAAATGAAATGGAAGAAAAGACAAATCAAATATAAATAACACAAAATAAAGTGAATGAGACTGTATGAAAAGAGAAATAAAAGAGATGCAGATAAAAAATAGGCTCAAGAAAAACAACGAGAAAGAGAAATAAAATTATGCAATACCACATGCAAGGGGAAAACAGAATACCGGGACAAGCAGAGAAAATAATGAAACAAAGAGCAATTAAAGCATGGCTAAAAGGATATAAAAATTAAGGAGAAATCAAACAAGGAGAAAAATAAATATTAAAAGTAAAAGAGCAAGTACGATAAAATGAAAAAGAAATATTAAAAGCAAAAGAGAAAGTAAATGTTACGGCGAAAAAACGGATTAACGAGGAATTTAGACAACGCCAGACAGAATGGAGAAAGACCCGGAGGAAGTAATTGACAAAGGAAAAACAAAAGTGAGATCGCAAGAAAAATTAAAAAGATGACAGACAAAGAAAGGAAGTAATTGGAAAGAAAGCAGATAAAAACATAAGAAGTGGAAGGTGAGATAAAAAGAAAAAATGAATGGATAGTGAGATAAGAAGCAAAAATGAAGGAAAAGTGAGAAAAAGAACACCCAAGAATTATATGAACAGTCGTAGATTAAAAAAACGGACAATCAAAAAAAAAACGCAGAAAGACGTCCAGAAAAGTAAAAGCAAAAGCTGAAGACAAAACGTGTCACTAAAGGAAGAAAAATCCGAGGTTAAAAGCGAAAACAAATGAAGAACGAAATGAAAAAAACCGTAGAATGCCAAGGGGAAGAAATAAGGAGTAAATAAAGGGAGAAAGGAAGGAAAACGGTCAAAAGAGAAAGTCTCCGTCCGCCAGCCGGCACAATAATCAAAGCGTGGCGAGGGAGTGAAAGGGAAGACATGAAAGGGAAGTCTGAAAGGGAAAAAGTCCGGGTGTGGAGGAAAGATAAAGAGAAAGTATACATATGCCCATACATGTACATATGTATGTATGTGCATATATACAGAATGAAAGTGAGAAAGAGTGGGGAGTAAAAAAAAAAAAGAGTTGTACATAGGAGAATGAGATTGGAAGCGGAAGTTTGTTTGTGTTGGAGGTAATGGAGGAGATTGGTTTACCTTTGGTTCCGAAACCGGATATTGACAGCGAGGAAGAAGCAGGCGAGGAGGATTCCCACTGAAGAGGCTGTGGCCATGGCAGCAAACAACGTTATATTCACTCGAGTATGAACTTCTTCCTATAGAAACACAGACAAACAAACACATGTACACCCAGGGAAAAGAGAAACTCTCCATTTAGTTAATTCTGCTCATTCTCCCACAAAGCAATGCCACGGAACCACCAGAAACACACTCTCATTTTCCCTTCAATTCCCTCTGCACTCTCTTTCCCTCTGTTCTCCCTCCATGAACTCTCTCTTTCCCCTTTTTCCCACGCTCCTTCTCTTTCGCCCCATTTTCTCTCATCTCCCTCGTTCCCTTCCTTTTCCTCTGTTGCTCCCAATTTTATTCAGTTTTCCTTCTTCTCTCTATTTTTCTGGCGTATCTTTTGCTTTATTCTTTCTTGATCTTCCTCTTTTTCTCTATTTTCTTCTGTTTCTCTCCTTATCTCGATTTCCGTCCGTCTTTCTTTCTATTTTCGTGGCTGGTTTTGTCTGTTTCCGTTCTCGATTGCTCTCTGTTCCTATTGTCTCTATTTTCCGTCCGTCTCCCTCTTGTGCTCTATTTTCTATTTTTCGTCGGTCTCCCTCTTTTGCACTTATTTTCCGCCAGTGTCCCCCTTTTGCTTTATTTTCCATCTGTGTCCCTCTTTTTCTCTATTTTCCGTCGATTTCCCTCTTTTTCTCTGTCGTCGATTGCTCTCATGTGCTCTATTTTCTGTCGATCTCCCTCATTTGCTCGATTTTCTGTCGATTTCCCTCTTTTACTCTTTTCCGTCGACCTCCCTGTTTTGCTTTCTCTGTTTTGCGTCGATCTCTCTCTTTTGCTCTATTTTCTGTCGATATTCCTCTTTTGCTCTATTTTCTGTCGGTCTGTCTCTTTTGTTCCATATACCGTGGATCTTCCTCTTTCTCTCGATTTATATCCATCACTCTTTTTCTCAGTATTTCTCTCTCTTCTTTTTACTATATATCTTCTGCAGCCTTCCTCTTCCTCCCGACGTTTCCTTACCCTATTTTTTCCCAATCACTTTATTTACCTCTATTTGCTATTTATATCCTTTTTATATTTTGCCTCTATCACCCTCTTTCTCTCTCTTTATCTCGATTGTAGTATCTTCCTTTTTACCTCTCTTTTTCCGTGTCTCTTTCTATCGCTCTGTTCCCTCTCAGTTTCTCCCTTTCCCAATTATTTCCTTTGTCGCACTGCTTCTGCTTATTTCCCCTTTCTCTGTTTTCCTCTACTTTCCTCTATCGCTTCATTTCGCTTCATTTTCTCACGATCTCCCGTTGTGTCTTAATTTTTCCTGTCACGCTTTTTATCTTAATTTCCCTGTCACTTTCTCTTTACTCCTCTTCATCTTCCCGTTTTCCTTCTCTTGTCCCACCGTAATTATTTCCTTGTCCATCACGTACGTACGTCGGGCTATGGAAGACCAAGTTCCCATGGCATGTACACACGTGCATACGTATAATTGCACGTACAGAGCGTCAATACAAAGATTAGCCCACAGTGTATCATATATAGGTATATACTGAAACTGGGCTTAATCTCTCTTAATCTAAAGCTTAAACTGGGATTTTATGAGGAGTTCAGTTAACAAAATTTAAGCAAAATCTGTTTGGGGGGGAATTTTAAATATATAAAAATGTATTGGAAGCTTCCTCGGTACAAAAGGAATTTACAAAACTTCCTGGGTTTAGGCTGGACTGGTGATAGCTTTGGATCAAAATTTAAACTAGACTTTCTCCAGCAAGGCAATTGTAGCCTTCTAGAGGCTTCTGTATATTTTTTTCTAAACTCGCCCTAAAATTGAGAAGGAAGAGTGGGATTAATTTGGTGCGACAATGTTGGGCAAATTACGGGGGTACAATTTTTTAAGGCAACCCTGTACAATCCCATAAATCCCCTGCTAACTGCAAGGTTGCGTGGAAACACAAATAAATCCCCCGAAGCATGTTTGTTGTTGTTCTAACGATATTGAAAATAGTAAACGTGGGTGAGTTGGAGAGAAAGCTTGATGAAATGGCAACAGTCCCCTTTTTACTATTACTTTTACTACTCTTACACATTCTTTATATTTTTCTCCTTTATTTCCCCCTATTTTCCCCCGTTTTTTTTCACTACCAAACGCCACAGAGTCATGACTGTCATCATAAGTCAATTTATTTTCGTGGGAGGAAGAACCAAAAAAAAAAGGAAAATTTCTCCTGGGCTTCATTTTCCTTTAGATAGTTACTTCCAAGGACACTCTTAGTACTACTGATGGAGAAAGTATAGTCGTATTTTCTCGGATTGTCCCAAAAAAAAACATATAATATGTAAGAGTGGGGAAAGGAGCAATTTTTGGGCTTTTTATTATTCTCCCTGCGACTTGTAATAAACTCGCATCGTCCCTTTGTTTCCCACACGCCACTCACCTATAAAGGAACAACAAAGGGGGAAAGAGAGAGACGTATTGAGAGAGAAAGTGGCGGGAAGGGAAAAAAGGGAGAAAAATACTTTCTCCCACCAATAATGACTTTGTCCGGCCTCTTATTACTTCTTTTCCGGCCATTATACATGTAGGACATAAAATAAGTTTTTTTTCTATTTTTTCCCCTTTTTTGGGGGGAATTTCAAAAGGACTTACGGTGTAGGTTCGGTCCTTTGGAGGAGTCCGGCCGTTCCACGTGATGTTTTGCCCTTTGAGGAGACTCAAGCTAGCCGTGACTCCGTCGTATTCTCCCACTTTCACCTCCGCATTTACCGTGTTGAAGGCTGGACGTCCAAGAAAAAAAAACAAAAATATCGTTAAATTCCCTTCATTATGCTTAACAATAATTACTTTTAATTCCAGAAGATAAAAGTATAATTACATTTTTAATGTGACAAAAGAAACTCCGTAAATAATAAAGCCTACTAAATTCCAGAGATGGCCAAAATACTTTCGTTCCAAATACTAATTACAAAATATAGATACAATCACAGGCTTTAATTACAAATTACAAAATGTAATTGTATTCTATGTAGATCACAAAACACTAATTACAAATTCCATCCATAGATAGCAATATATTTAAATACGTATTGCAAAATATAAATAATTACATTTAAAATACAAATAAATGTATTTAAAATACGTGTTTTAAATACAAATAAATGTGTTTAAAATACGTGTTTTAAATACAAATAAATGTGTTTAAAATACGTGTTTTAAATATGAAATGCAAATAATTGTGTTTAAAATACGTGTTTTAAATATGAAATGCAAATAATTGTATTTAAAATACGTATTTTAATTACAAATAAATGCATTTAAAATACGTGTTTAAAATACGAAATACAAATAATTGTATTTAAAATACGTATTTTATTTACAAATAAATGCATTTAAAATACGTGTTTAAAATACGAAATACAAATAATTGTATTTAAAATACGTGTTTTAATTACAAATAAATGCATTTAAAATACGTATTTTAATTACGAAATACAAATAATTGTATTTAAAATACGTATTTTAATTACGAAATACAAATAATTGTATTTAAAATACGTATTTTAATTACAACGTACAAACAAATGTATTTAAAATACGTATTTTAATTACAACGTACAAACAAATGTATTTAAAATACGTATCGTATGCGTTTATTTGTATTTTAGAGCAAAATCAACAAATCGCAAATTCTATTTTGCCTTGTTACACTTTTAAATTACAAAATACAGCAAAATATTTCCAAAAAGCTCGTGTATTTAAATACAAATGACAAAATACATGTAGTAAATATCTCAATATCTTTGAAAGTACAATTACAAAATACAAATAAATGTGCTTAAAACACGTATCATATGCGTTCATTTGTATTTAAGGGCAAAATCAACAAGTTACAAATTTTATTTTGCCTTGGTGCGCTTTTAAATTACAAAACACAGCAAAATACACCCAAGAAATCCCGTGTATTTAAATACAAATGACAAAATACATGTAGAAAATACCTCTATTTGAAATTTACAATTACAAAATAAGAAAATGTGTTATAAAAACGATGTGTTTTGGCCATCTCTGCAAAATCCTTAGCAATTAACGACGAATATGTATTGTGTACAGACAAAACAATTAGTATTTGCGCTAAACAAAGCGAGGGAATTCCTCTGTAATAAATACATGGTATGCCTCATTGAAAAGTAAAATTCATCAATTAAGAGGAATCACAATGTTTGTTTGTGTGTATACATAATATAAATTAGGAGTAATAAAAAATCTAAATCAACAAAGTAAGATCCTAGTGTATAATTAGCCCCAAAGCCACCCAGGCACTCGTATGGAGAAAGTTCCCGGGTCGAGTCGAGCAATGAGGGGAAAATTGTTTTTAATGAGCTATAATCACGTCAGCGACAATTGTGGACACTGCAGATAAGGACTGCAGTGAATCAAACGGGGCTAAGTACATCCGGAATCCGTACACGGGAGTATAAATATGAAGAAAATTCCAAGCACAACGAGAGAAAAATAGTTACTACTTAATGCGCTTATTTTCTGGAATTTGTACATGGCCGTGCTGGCAGATTTAATCCATGGGTTTTTCCGTTATGCATTTAAGTATATGTACCGTATGCTCGCCGAAAAACGCAACCAACTCTTCTGCTCATAACTTCTCTACAACAAGGCGACGACACAGGAGCATTAGCTGGTTGGAGTGCTAAGACGTCCGGCTTTCAGAATTGATACGTAGTTTTATGCAAAACCTTTAAGTTTTAAATTAATGGCAAGTGAAACGCGTTAAAAAATCACATGTTAACATATGGGAATGAACAAATTCTCGTCCTGTGCAAATTAGTTTTTTCAATATTTTCGGAATCGTAACGAAATTCCGTATTTTTCTATTTTTCACTGCTCGTTCTTCTTCGAAATTTCCCGCGAGAAAATTCAATTTCTATCTGGAGATTATACTCCAGAAAATTTTACTTTCTAATCAGATATTTAAAAAGCTTGAATTTAAGTACTTGGAGTAAGATTTAATTATCCAGAACCTTCACTCTTTTGTCAACGTCACTGTAAAACTCACGAAATTGATAATGACAAATATTGCGGGAAATTCAAGATCATTTGACTAAAGCAATATCAACATCATTCGGAGTTTTCTTTGCGCAGATTATTTGCGAAAAGTTCCTTAAAACACTTCTTCGCGGGTTGCGCATGCTGGCGATGTCGTTTGTAACATGGAAAAAACTTCATACTTTTATTTTCCCGTACCATTTGAACGGAAATGTTTCAGATAAAAACACGTACCAATTCTGAAAGCCTGACGTTTTAAAATTCCAACAAGCTATCATTTACAATCCAGAAATATTACATAAATTAAAATTGCACAGTACGAAAATTTGTTAACCCCCATATGTTAACATGGGATTTTTCAACGCGTTTCCCCTGTCATTATTTTTAAATGTAATACTTTTGAATAAAATTACTTATCAATTCTGAAAGTCTGACTTCTTAGCATTCCAACAAGATAATGCTCTCCTCTCTACGCCTTGGTGTAGAGAAGTGATAAGCAGAAGAGCCGGTTGCTTTATAAGGGGAACATACGGTATATCTATGTGTAGCATGTATACATGTACGTACATATTTGTACTTATGTGTGTACGTATTTATATATGTACAGGGCGGCAAGAAACATTATGTCCACCATTGCGCTATGTCGCAGGCATGCTACAGAATAGTACAAGTACATTTCTAGAGCAAAATTTTATTGTGGTTCTAGAAAAAAAAATCATCACTTTTTGAACTTGGCGCAGACAAATGGCCATAACTCGGTCAATTCTCGTTCGATCTGAATGGGGATTTTTTTCTAGAACCGCAATAAAATTCCGCTTCGAAAACACTTTTATCCTGGTTTGCAAGGCTGTGGGAACATAAAGTTTTTGTCCTTGAAGTCAAAATAAAAAAATTCATTTTGAGGAAAAGGAATTTTTAACTTTGTTTTGAAAAACAGCCGTAACTTGGCTAATCTTGCTCGGATCTGAATGAATTTTTTTTCTAAGAACTACAATAAAATCTTGCTCTAGAAATGTACTTGTACTACTCCGTAGTATGCCTGCATAGCAGTAGGGGGTATATAATGTTTCTTGCCGCCCTGTATATTGTGGGTGGATGTTGATATATGTCCATCCATGGATGTTGATATATGTTGATATATGTGTGTATGTATGGATATATATGGATGTTGATTTACCTTGGAACTGCTTAATGAGCACGGAGCCCTTGCGTCCATTGTCTTTGAACTGGACGAGTCCGGTGACGCCGATGAAAGAGGTGGCCTCGAGGGCGGAGAGGAATGCTTTCTCCCAGGCATCGTCCCGGTAGCGGAAGGTACTGAGAAGGTCACTTCGTCGAGTCTTGATCCCGCTCCCCTCGTCGAAGTATGAGCTGATGTTCTGGAGGGCGAGGGCGATGGCCCAGATCCCGTCGTAAGCGTAGCCATGGAATCGAGAGTACTCCCCGAGGGACACCACGTCGTACAATTCCTTGTACTCCCCGGCCGTCTGCAAATACACGGGAAAATATGTATTAGTATGTATTACCCGCTACTTTCCCATCTTATGCATTTTCGGGTTTCCCCTAGGTTTATTTTTGGGATATAATCCCGGTTTATCTTCCTGCGGCTTTCCAAGGGCTTCCCTGACAGATCATCCTACATATTAATTTCTACGTTTTAACTATACAATTTTCCCGGGTTTTCCTTATGCATTTGCTTGTGCTTTTCTCCTGCAGATTTATAACTGAATTTCTCTATTTGAGATATTCATCCAGGTTCTCTTTTGCACGATGTCTTCCAAATCCTCTCTTCCAGATCTTCCTCCAGTTTCTCTCTTTCGGCTTTTCCTTGAATTTCTCTCCTCCATAATTTCTTTGGATTTCCCGCTATCAGATATTCCTTCAGTTTCTGTCTTTAAACTCTTCCTCGAATTTCTATGCTGCAGATTTTCATTGAATTTCCCGCTTTGTGATATTCCGTCAGTTTCTCCCTTCCAGCTCCAGCTTTTCTTTGAATTTCTCTGAATTTGCCGCTTTGAGATCTTCCTTCAGTTTCTATCTTTAAACTAAGCTGTTTCTCGAATTTCTCTCCTGCAGATTTTCTTTGAATTTCCCGCTTTGTGATACTCCTTCAGTTTCTCCCTTCCAGCTCCAGCTTTTCTTCGAATTTCTCTGAATTTCCCGCTTTGAGATCTTCCTTCAGTTTCTATCTTTAAACTAAGCTGTTTCTCGAATTTCGGTCCTGCAGATTTTCATTGAATTTCCCGCTTTGAGATCATCCTCCAGTTTCTCTCTTCCTGAGTTTCCTTGAATTTCTCTACTGCAGAATTTCTTTGAATTTCTCTCTTTGAGGTCTTTCTCCTGTTTCTTTCCTGCACAATGTGGTCAAAATTGACTCTTCCAGATCTTTCTCCTGTTTCTCTCTTGCACAATTTCCTCGAAATTCTCTCTTCCAGATCTTCCTCTAGTTTCTCTCTTCCAGGTTTTAGTTGTTTTTTTCCTGTAGATTTTCATCGAATTTCTCTCTTTCAGAATTTTCTTCAATTTCTGTCATGCACGTTTTCCTGGAATTTCAATCTACCAGATCTTCCTCCAGTTTCTCGCTTCCAGATATTCTTCTCATACAACTCTTGTAGATTTTCCTCGAATATTTCTTCTGCACATTTTCCTCGAATTTCACTTTTCCAGATCGTCCTCCGGCTTCCCTCTTCCTGTGTTTTTTAATTGCTCTGCTGTCGATTTTTCCCGTATTTCCATTTTCCAGATTTTCGCCGCACTTCGCTCTTGTAAATTTTCCTCGAATTCTTCTCTTCCAAGTTTTGGCCGAATTTCTTTATTCTAGATTTTCGTCGCATTTCTCTCTTATACATTTTCAGCGCATTTCTCTCTTCTAGATTACCGTCGCATTTATCTCTTTCAGATTTTCCTGGAGATGCTCTCTTCCAAATTTTCCTGAAGTTTCTCTCTTCCAAATTTCCCTGAAGTTTCTCTCTTCCATAATTTTCCTTTGATTAATTGCCTCCTGGATGTTCCTTGAATTTCTCTGCTGCAGTTCTCCTCGAATTTTTCTCTAGCAAATTATTTTCAATTTCGCTCTCGCAGATTTCCCCCAAATTTCAGCCTTTCCCCGAAAATCTCTCTCTCCAATATCCCTCAAACTGCTGGCCTACGCAATCTCCGGGCTCTTATCACATTTTTGACACGTGTTCGATTTTTGCGCAAATTTCTCTCGGATTGTCCTTCTACATTTTCCCCGGGTTACAGCCCGACATTTCAGCCTACTTCCTTTTGCTGTATTTCCAAGGCTTTCCCCAATACCTGGATTTTCTCCGGTTACTTTCCAGCCTTTCTCCACGCACACCTCCTTTCATATTTCCGCCCTCCCTCCCTCCAGCAACCGTCCATCCTTTTGGTTTTCTTTTACACGCTCTCCTGCCTTTGTAATATTCCCCGGGTTCCCCCCTACCTTCTTATTCCCCCTTATATTCCCCTGCATTTCATGGGGCTTTTGTGCAAGAAACTAATTTCCTATTCAGCATACCAAGGCCATAATAAATGCAGTAGGTAGCACTACTTTCCTACATCCGTTCGAGTAAGTAGACCAAGCATTTCTTTTCCCTTGAGGAAGATGATACATCGAAGAAGAGGGCAGAGAGAGACACAGAGAGAGGGACAGAGACAGAGAGAGACGGAAAGAAAATCCTAGTAATTCCGTGATGTGGGAGAGACTGCATAATAATAATAATAAGCTGAGGGGGAGAGTGAAAAAATAAATAAAAACTGGCGCCAACGGAAGCCCCACAGTTTGACATGAAAGAGAGAGGGACAGAGACAGAAATGCAGGGGAGAGGGGGACACAGAGAGAGTTAGAGAGAGAGAGTAAAAGAGAGAGAGAGAGAGAGAGAGAGAGAGAGTGGGAGAGATCGAAGATGAAATATTAGAAAAAGAGATGTGGTTTCTCTGAGGCTTTCTCCCTTTCATCATCTTCCCTTATTCCTTCATTCCAAAGAGGCCAGGAAAATTAATACTTTTGCTTCTGTGTCCTCATTTGTGCGGTGTCTCTCTCTCCCCTCCTCGCTCTCCTCCGCCTCCTCTGTGTCTCATCCCATGCAAAAAGTGGAGAGGGAAACGGTAATAAATCACGGCCTACCCGAGCCACACGTCAAAAGTGTTGGTGACAAAAAAGTTATTGCTATTAATATCTCTCTCTATTTCCCCTTCGCGCGCTCTCTCTCGCGCTCTCTCTCGCTCTCTCTCTCGCTCTCTCTTTCGCTCTCTCTCATAGATCCAAGTGTTTTATGAGAAACGGGGAAGAAGTGAATCTTTTCCCGGCTAAATTTTTCCTCCAAACTTTTTCTCCCATTTCTTTCTCCCGTTTTCACACTCTGTGGCTCATTTTTTCTCTCTGTGTCTTGTCTCTCTCGCTGTTTTACGTCACTCCTTCTGCTTCTTTCCTTCTTCCTTTCTCTTTTCTCTCTACCGTAATTTAGGTATCGTTCTCGCTTCCCCGCGTTGTCAATTTCTTGGAGGTGCTCTATCGCAATTTTACCATCTTCCCATTAACTTATTTCAATTTCGCTCTCTTTTCCACGGTCTCAATTTGTCTCATTTCAATCTGTCCACGTTTCTCTGGATCCTTTCGAATCTGTTTCTGCGTTTTCCTTCTCATTCTATCTCTCTTTTCTCGTGTTGTAGTCTTCTTGTTCTCCTTTTCTCTAATTCCTTTTTTCTCTCCGCTTATCTCTGTGTATTAGCTTTTCTCCTTTTCTCTTTGTATTAATTAAATATTTCTCTCTATTTATTGTTGTTTTTTCTGTTTCTCTATTTTTCTGTCTGATTTTCTCTTTCTCTCTATTTTTCTTTCTGATTTTCTCTTTCTCTCTATTTTTCTGTCTGATTTTATTTTCTCTTTTTATCTATTTTTCTGTCTGATTTTATTTTCTCTTTTTATCTATTTTTCTTTCTGATTTTCTCTTTCTCTCTATTTTTCTGTCTGATTTTATTTTCTCTTTTTATCTATTTTTCTTTCTGATTTTCTCTTTCTCTCTATTTTTCGTTCTGATTCTGTTTTTCTCCGTATTTTCTTTCCTTGCTGATTTTCTTTCTCTCTATTTTTCTGTTTTAATTTCACCTTCTTTCTATTTTTCGCTGTCTCTTTCTGTCCATTTATCTTTTTTTGTCTTTCTTTCTATGTACCTTTTTTTGTCTTTCTTTCTATTTATCCTTTTTTGTTTTTCTTTCTATTTATCTTTTTTTGTCTTTCTTCCTATTTATCTTTTTTGTCTTTCTTTCTATTTATTTCTTTTTCTATTATTTTCTCTTCCTTTCTTTTTCTGGTATTTTCTCTTCCTTTCTTTTTCTCGTATTTTCTCTTCCTTTCTTTTTCTCGTATTTTCTCTTCCTTTCTTTTTCTCGTATTTTCTCTTACTTTCTTTTTCTCGTATTTTCTTACTTTCTTTTTCTCGTATTTTCTCTTTCTTTCTTTTTATCATATTTTCTCTTACTTTCTTTTTCTCGTATTTTCTTACTTTCTTTTTCTCGTATTTTCTCTTTCTTTCTTTTTATCAT
>JAQGBT010001996.1:0-26961 GCA_034698585.1 Disparrhopalites patrizii | reverse complement strand
CTTTCTTTTTCTTTCTTTTTCTTTCTTTTTCTTTCTTTCTCTTTCCTTCTCTCATGCTCTCTCGCCCATTCTCTTTTTCTCTCGTTCTTCGTCTTTACCTCTTTTTGCCCCTGTTTCTCTCTTTCTTTCTCTTGTTCTGTTTCTTCTTTATCTCCGATTTAAATGTTTTCCTGTCACTCTCCTTTTTCTTGTCTCTAATCATGCTCTCTCATTTTCCTTTTGTCCACGGTTGCTTTTCACTGTCTCTTTCTCTTTAGTTAATCTCCACTTCCTCTTGTTTTTCTCTCCATTTTGTCTTTATTCCATCCTTTTTTCCATCTATCAAGTTTTCTTCGTTTTATCTCTTTCTGTATCCTTTTTTCCTGCTTTTCCTTCTCTTCATTCTTGTCTTCTCTTTTTTCAATTTTCTGTCTCTGCCTTCTCTTTTCTCTTTCGCTGTATATTTGTGTCTTCTGTCTCCATTTTTCGTAATTCTCATTTTTCACCACCTTCTAATTTTCCGTTCTGCCGCTTTTATTATCTCTTTACAAACTTTCTCCTCTTTTCCCGCCTTCTCTTTTTTCTCGTTCACGGTTTTCTTCTGTTTCTATTTTTTCTCATAATGCTAGTTTTTCATCCGTTTCTCCCTTCTGGTTTTGTGTTACTGTAGCATTTTCCACTTATCTTTTTTAGAATAATTTTCGAATATCTCTTCTTTTATCGCTCGTATCTTTAATTCCGTCTCTTTTCCTTTTTCCTCCTCCCATTTTCCTTTTTGCTGCTTGCTCCTCCCCGTGCCTTTTGCCCGTCTCCTTTCAATTTATTCTTCTTTTCAGCATTGTATTCCCCCCAAATTTTGTCACTTGTCTACATTTTTACTGATTCTAGAACTCTATTCATTCCTCATTTATCCCCTGGTATTTTTCTTGTCCTCTGACAACCAGTTTTTTCTGCTCATTCTCCTCCTCCTCCGCCGCCTACTCCCCCATTATATATCTTTACCAGCTGACACACGTTGAGGAGGAGAGGACGGTAAGAAAGAAAAAAAAAGGAAGAAGAGGTGGAAGAGGATTCAAAGAAAATATCTTATTCACGTGGAATTATTTTCTACTTGAGGGAGAAGAAAGGAACCTTTTTAGTACGGAGGGGAGAGAAAGCTGACAAGGGAAAAAAACATTATTGATGAGATATGATCACAGCTCGTCAGGATAATAAATGACAAGTCCCGCGCTTCTCACACGGCTTCACACATATTACATACGTATACATATGCATGTACACACATACTTCCTATTTTTTTTGAGGGGGTGGATTATTTTCAAATTCCCCTTTTCCCCCAAACAAAATCTCAGTTTTTTTTACTGGGAAACTTTGTGCTTCAAACGCAGGAGCCTTGTAACGTTAAAAGAGGCGGGAATCAGGAAAGGCATTTACACAGAGTTTAGAATTGCAACCAAAGTATGAGTAAGGCCAATGATGGTCCATTTAGCCCATCTCCAGGATGGAGTGAGGCTTTTGTAAGAGAAGACCAGAATCTAGGGAAAAGGAAATCCTGCAGGCGAGACAAGAGGAAATAATATGCAGATAACGAGAATGAAAATTTACTGCAAGAGTGAGGAAACAGAATACACCCGAATCAAAAATATGGTTCACATATAGAAATGAAAAGAATTTACAAGAAAATATGTTCAGCACAGCTAACGAGTACATGCAAGAATAAATGGAGAAAACAACAATGGTGAAGTCTCAGAATATAAGAGAAACCAACGATAGTAGGATAATCGGATAAATATTGAGTAAAACAGAAGAAAGGGACAGCAAAATCCGGAGGTGAGGAAGGGGAAAATGGAGACAGCAAGGTTTTCAGACCAAGCAGAGATCAATCAAAAGAAATCCCGGCGAGATATAGAGAAAGCAGTGATGGAAACGGAAACATTCGAAAGAGAAACAGGAAGAAACAGTGAGCGAGAAAAACAGCAGAAAAATCACAAAAAAAATAGAACAAATAACATCAAAGCAGCAAAATCACCATAAAAAGTAGAACTAATAAAATCAAAGCAGCAAAATCACAAAAAACAGGAGAATAAATAAAATCAAAGCAGCAAAATTATAAAAAAAAGTAGAACAAATAAAATCAAAGCAGAAAAATTTAAATGGAAAAATTACGAGAATAAGCAGAAACATTGCGGAGCAAAGCGGAATCATTATGAGACACAGCAGAATAATTACGAGGAAAAACAGAAAAATTACAGCGAAACGTAGACAAATTACGAGAAAAAGCGGGAAAATTACGAAGAAACCCAGAAAAATTACGAAGTAAAACAGAACAATTACGAAGAAAAATAAATGTTATGATAGTAGAATAATTCCAAAAAAACAGAATAATTCCAAAAAAACAGAATAATTCCAAAAAAACAGAATAATTCCAAAAAAACAGAATAATTACGAGAAAAAGCAGAATAATTACGAGAAACAGCAAAATAATTACAAGCAAAAGCAGAATAATTACGAGAAACAGCAAAATAATTACAAGCAAAAGCAGAACAATTACGAGAAACAGCAAAATAACTACAAGCAAAAGCAGACAAAATATGAGACAAAGCAGAAAAATTACAAGAAAAAGCAAAAATCTCAAGAAGATAAATGAAGAAAAAAGAAACAAAATAGAAATAAATAAGCAAAACAGCAAATTGTCCCCGAGAAAAATAAACACAGAGAGAAAAAAGAAGTAAGGTAGAAACAAGATATGTGCGGAAAAAATGCATGAGAATAAGCATGAGAATGGAGAACCAAAAGAGTTGTAGGAATGTGGAAGAACAGATGTAAACCAGAGGAAGGGAGGAAACAAGAAGTATAAATTAAGAAAAGAGACAGACAGAGAAAAACGCCAGTACTATAATAGCAGGGAAAGCCACGTAAAAACGGAGAAAGCAAAAGTGGGAAGGACAGGAGCAAGGACAAGAAATTCGGGTACAAGCATAATAGAGGAGAAACACGGAAAGCCCAGTAGTGGAAGAAGCAAAAAAAAATGAACAAGCTGGAAATCCATTCCAGGGATCCAAGAGAAAAAGATCCGGGGTAAAAGGCTGTCGCGCGAAAGTCGTCCCAAGGAAAAAAAAGATGGGGAAAGCATTGCTCTGCTGCCACACGCAAGCACAACTTTTACCCTACTTTCTCCCCATAATTTTTTTGGGGACTCTATGTAGATACTTATATATGGGAAAAAGGACTTGAGCCAGCAACAAAAAGGGGGAGGAGTAGGAGAAAAGAAAGCAAAGTGAGGGGATCTTTCCGAATGTAATATAAGCTCTTATGCAGCCATGTAATCACCATATTCTTCCAGCTGATTTCCCCTCCCCCCATTTTCCCCTCTTTTTTCCCACTTCCTAGTTCCCCCGAATATTCTTCCTCCTCTTCTTCCTCACACATGACATTATTAGGAGTGCTAATGAGAAATAGAGAAACACCGCTTACAAAAAAATAATCGTTTATAAAGTCCCTTATCAATTCTTCTCCTATTCTCCCTCTCCTTGCTAAACACATTTCTTAAACGCATTTCTTTTTTCAAAAATCCTTAAAGGGATTAAAACATTCATGAGAGGCAAGGAGCAGAATTAAGTGGCAGGAAAAGGATAGAGGAACCAGACAAAATATGCTTTCACCCAATTTTTTTCTCCAGACAAAAACAATTTTTTTTTACAAATTTTACATATAAGAAACACGATCCAATTCGAAGGGAAAGAAGAAGCCGGGAGGAGAAATTGGGGAACGAGTGGAAGTCTGCCGAAAGTAAGAGGATCATTTCACTGGAGCAAAAAAAAGGACCAAATTGGGAGTCAAACTTGCTTCTAACACAATGGGAAAAACATTATGTAAACAAGTGAATGGAAGTCAAAGGGAGTAAGTAAAGCGGATGCGATGAAGGAGGAATCAAATTCGGAGAGGAAGAAAATTGACTAAAGGGTGAGAGAGAGCAAGAGAGAGAGAGAGCGAGAGAGAGAGCGAGAGCGAGAGAGAGAGCGAGAGAGAGAGAGCGAGAGAGACAGCGAGAGAGAGAGAGCGAGAGAGAGCGAGAGAGAACGAGAGAGAGAGCGAGAGAGAGAGCGAGACAGAGAGCGAGACAGAGAGTGCGAGAGAGAGAGCGAAACATGTAAGAAAAAGTGAAAGCACGTACATACAAACTGAGGCAAGCATTTTAAAAGAAAAACTGGAAACATTGGAAGTACAGAGAAACATTTCGTGAGACCTTCCGGGGATTCGAGCAGGTGGGGCCGGGGAAAAGACTCAAAACATCATCCCGTCAACCCGAAAAGAAAAATACACAGACAAACGATCCGCGATGAAGCAAGAAAGATCAGGAGAAGGAAGGAAAGTGACGGAATCCCCGCGCAATGCCTTCGGAGAAGACGACTAAGGGAAATGTGAAGACTGAAGGGATAATTGTAAACAATGAGGACCAGACAAAAACGAGGATATTACAGGTATAGGGAAGTCCTGGAACCAAGGGATAACCCTAATCGGAGTAACCCCAAAGAAATACAAAATTTTGGGCATTGTAAGAATTATGAATTATTACAAGAATAAAATAGAGAGAAACTGAGGGATACAGAAAAGAAGATAATACAAACAGAGACAATGAGAGAATAACATTCATTGAAAAACATCTTGAACTTGAGATGGACACGTAGAAAATATGGAAGAGAATGGAGAAAGAGTAACAGAACGAAAAAGGAGCGATATAAAAAGAATTATAAGTGTAATAATGAGACAGAGAATTTTGCAAGGTAAATAGAGAAATCCCGACAACAATAAACACGAAGAAAGAATTATGCGAGAGACTACGAGACAGTCAAGCCCTGAATGAAGAAAAAAGACAAGTTGGAGACAAGATCGGAGTCACCAAAACACGGGAAAGACCACCAAAAAGAAGGAAAATGATCCCAAAATAGCAACAGAAGTAAAAACCGGGAACGAAAAAAGCAGTTAGATTGGTGGAAGCAAAAGAAAGTGCAAGATCCATACACACGGAGGTCATGAGAGACATGGTGAGAGATGGGAAGAGTAGTGGAAATGAGCGGATGAAAGGAGAAAAAAATCCACTTGATTGAATAATGCCACCACTCCCCCACCTCCTCAATGCATTCCCAGAGACTTTCTCCCGGAATAGAATCAAGGAAATAGGGATAACGATAGCCAGATTCAAAGGTCCTTATATACACATACATTGAACTTATGTATATCAATAGATTATAATAGCATATAAAGATATCCTGAGTACAATGCGTGTATTATCTACCTGTATGCGTAAGGATTTTTTTTTGTTTCTCCCCCTCCCACCCTTTTGCGTTCTATATAAAAGCCCAAGCTCCAATCCATTTTAACTTAGCCCGGGTATTTTTGCCTGGCTCAGACCCCCCTCCTCCCTTCCTCCTTTGACTCCTCCATACGCTGAGTTTCCCACTCTGAAACTATCTTTTTTTTTAGTAGGAGATATACCTATATACCTTTGTGAGAGAAAGGATGAGAAAGATCTAGTGGAAACGGGAGAGGTTGGAGATGGGGAGTGTGGTAAAGGCCCTATAAAAATAACAAAGAGTGTATTCGTGGTAGGAGTTGGAGTCGGACGAGACAAGTTCTTTTTTTTTCCCCTAGACATCTGCTTTCTCAAGCTTCTCCTCCTCCCATCCTCTTCTCTTCAGATTTCAGCTGATGCTTTCACTTTTACTTGTATTTTCCCACCATTCCCCCTTTCTACGGGTCTTGGGGAGCGGAGGGCCTACATATGCTTTCCAAGGGGAAAAGAGAGGGAGAGAGAGAAAGAGGAGGAATCCAAAGGTCCTGGGACAAACTTTGAGATACTTAACTTTTTTTATGAGAGCTGTTATATGCACACACGTGAGGAGGAGCGGATGCTTTACTGGGCTTATCTCTTCTGGGGAACTCTGGAGCTTTCTTTTCATCTTTTTTCTTTATTTATAATGCTACCACTTTCTCTTTTTATCCCCTTGTTTCCCTTTCTCTTTTATCTCAATGTTTCCCTTTCCCCTTTATCTCCTTGTTTTCCTTTCTCTTTTATCTCGTTGTTTTCCTTTCTCTTTTTATCTCCTTGTTTCCCTTTCTATTTTGATCTCCTTGTTCCCTTTTTCTTTTATATGCTTGTTTCCCTTTCTATGTTTACCCTCTTGTGCGCATTTCTCTTTTCATCTGCTTCTGCGTTTCTCTTTATGCCCGTTGGTTTTCTTTTCTCTTTTTATTGTTATCCATTTCTTATATTTTTCTTCGTTTATTTCTCTCCTTATCTCCTTTTTTGTTTTCGTTTTTTATTCTCTCCATCAAGTCCTTTTTGTCTCTTTATTTTTCTCCGTTGGTTTTCCTCCCTTTTCTGTGAACGTTTCTTCTTTTCACTGTATCCTGTATTTTTACTATAGTTTTCTCCTTTGTTTACTGTACTTTTCTCTCTTCTTTATTTCTTTCGTTGTCTCTTTATTTCTAATTTTCTCCTTTTTACTCTAGTTTTCTTGTGTATGTATCTCCTTCTCCTATGAGATTCTTTCTCTCTCTATTGCTTTCCTTTTCTCTCTTTATGTCTCACCTTTTCTGTCTATTGCTTTCCTTTTCTCTCTTTATTTCGCACCTTTTCTCTATATTGCTTTCCTTTTCTCTCTTTATTTCTCACCTTGTCTCTCTCTATTTCTCACCTTGTCTCTCTTTATTTCTCACCTTTTCTCTCTTTATTTCTCACCTTTCCTCACTTTATGTCTCACCTTTTCTCCATATTGCTTACCTTTGCTACCTCTTTTCTCTTTATTTCTAATTTTCTCCTTTGGCTGTACTTTTCTCTTTCTTTCTAATCTTCTATTTATTTTTACATTTCTCCTTCTGATTTGTAAATCCCTCCTTCCCTCTCTTTATTTCTCTCCTTTTCCATTATTTCTTTTTTGTTCTTTCTTTAATTCTCACCTTGTCTTCTCATTCCTTCCTGTTTTTCCTTTTGTCTTCTATGTCACTTGAGTTCTCAGTCCATCACTTTTTCTCATTTCCCTTTCTGCCCATCTAAATTTTTTCCCATTTCACTTCCTATTCGTCTTTCTCCTGTGTATCTTCCTCCTTTTTTACATTTTGTAACCGTTTCTCTCTTTAGCATCCGCCTTCTGTCTTTTTTTATTTTGATCGTTCCAATTTTTCTCTCCTCTTTCTCTCATCTGCTTCTATTAACTTTCTTCGTACTTATTCGTACATGTTTTCAATTTTTTCCCGTTTCTTATTTGCTTTAGTCGTTTCTTGGTTGATTTTTCTCTCAACTTGCTCCTTTTCCCTTTGTCATGCCAATTGTTATATTATTTTGTTATATTATAAATATTATTTTTGTGATGGCATGTGTCTTGTCCTGCTTTTACTTTTTGTACAAATTTTATGTGATTCCGATTTTACGCGCCTCCAGTAGTTCCTCTCTTTTTCTGGGTAAGGTTTTTGCTTTCCATACTTTTTTGTGTTGCTCCCTCGCTAATTAATTTTTGTGTTCTCTTTATTACACTTTCTCTACAGCAGTTACATTTGTACCAGTAACGATTTTATTTTGGATGAGCTACAACATTCTCCTTGATCCTTTTTCAATACATTTCCCCCGTCTTTCCCTTACTTTCTCATCTTACCCCATTTTGTGTCTCGGACTTTATTTTCCCCATAAAACGTACATAGTGTACTTTCTCCTCTGACAACACCATCCTTCCCAGCCCATATTTCCTCTTCCCTCCCATCTCACTCATCCTCCGTCTTTTGTCCTCCATGAGCTTCTTTTCCAGGCCTTCCGCCTCTCTCCAGGCAATATTGAACTGTATCCATATTATTCACTGTCTCGACTCTCCCTCGTCCTCTCGTAATCTTGTCAAAAGTAATCAATGTGTCCTTTTAGCCGACACATATAATTATAGGTTGTGGAACCATTTAATCACTCCTTTAACCCTTTACTCACAACATGAAAAATCCTTATGCCCCTCCCTGGGACTTTTTACGGGCCTCTTGGGCAATTCTCCTCCTCTCTGTATCCTATTTGTCTATATTAACTATGTAGACACGAGCTCTTCCCTTCACTTTTCACTCCCCTTGACACTTTTAATGCCTTTTATTCCCCCATAAACAGCGTGTCTTTTTCATTAACGTAAATTATAATATTAACGTAAATAATCATATTAACGTAAATAATAATATTAAAGTAAATAATCACATTAAATCCAATATTATTTTCATTTTATGCAGTAAAAAATGTGTATAGTAACATTAATGGTAAAATTAACCTTCATCCAGTACTAATTTAATAGAATAAAAATTAATTCAATTTTCGTATTTAACTGAATGACATGGAACTTTCCCGAAGAACGGAATACAGTCTTAAGTTCCAAGGAGAAATGGGTTGCAAGGATAAATAAAACAAATGTTTGTATATTTTTCTCTCCATAAAAAAGTGGATGTAACTAGGGTTTTCGTGGAGAAAGCAACAGTTAAATTATGTAGAACAAAAAATAAATGTAAGTCAAGTGCTCCCGCCGTGACTGTAATATAATGCTACACATATTCCACTTTGTGTCTCACGTTACCCACGGGTGGCATTTACAACCACCTGGAAACACCCGACCTCCTCTTTTTCCCCGCATATTTATCCTGGTGATACCTGATGAGCCTCGGGGACAACGGGGAGAATGAGAGAGAGAGAGAGAGAGAGAGAGAGAGAGAGAGAGAAAAAAGTTCCCATAAAATTGTGCGAAATTTAAAACAAGGGAAAAAATGGGATATGTATATGCTCTTTCATAATGCCCGGGCTATAGAATAACACGAATGGAGAACAAGAAAAGAGGGTGATAATGCTCATCTTTCACCTCAATAAAGCTCCATCTCGACTTGCCTGGAAATAAATATTTGAAACGAAAGAAAAAAAGGAGGCAACTATTGTCGTCAAACCAAAATGTATATATAAAGCTGTATAACAAAATGTGTATGTATACTTACATGAAAAAGCCTAACAAGGAAGTATATACATATGTACATATATGAGCGAGATGGAATTTGTATGTATCCATAATTGTTTTGGTTCTTTTCCCCTCTAATGCCACTTCCAGGGCTACATATGTACGTATCTTAAGGCGGGAAAGAGAGAGATAAAAAAGAATAAGAATAAAGGACAACAAAAGAAATCCATCAAAAGGAGGTGAGAATTCTGCTTTGTTTTCCTCCTTTTTCCTCCGTAAAATTTTTTTGCTTTTTCCCTGACTTCCAAGGTGGTAGCGCTCTAGTGAACAAGTGTAACGACGGATGGGTGTGGGGGGAAACGTGGGAAAAATATACGTTGTAATAACGAAGTGAGAGCAAAAGAGAGAGAGAGAGCAAGATAAGCAGTGGTGACTAGTGAGTAATGCTGAAAAGAGAAAGTGTGGGGGAATCATTTAATAGAGAAAGTTATGAGAAAATACTAACAAGAGGAAAGGAAGGGAAAATACGTAAGAGAAAGCTAGGGAGAAATACTGAAGAGAAAACATGGGAAATAAATTAAAAAAATGAAAGTTTTGGGAAAATGCAGAAAGAAGGAATTTACAGGAACATTGAAAAAAGTAGTTGTGGGGCATGAAAAAGGAAAATTATGAGGAAATGCTGGAAAGAGAAAGTAATGAGAAATACTGAACGGCGACAGTTATGAGGAAATGCTTAACAGAGAAAGCTATGGGAAATACTGAAAAGAGAAAATTATGAGGAATCACTTAAAAGAGAAAGCTAGGGATAAAAACTCAGAAACGAAATTAAAAAATATTCAAAACGGAAATTAAAAAAATACTTAAAATAGAAATTAAAAAAACAAGAAAATAAAAAGCTGCAAGAGACAATGAGGAAAAGTTATAAAGCAAAAATCCAAGGGAAAGGACGATGGCAAACGAATACAAAAACAAATGAAGGAAGAAAAATATAAAAAGAGACACAAATAGATGAAAGACAGAGATGAAAAGACAGAGAAAGGATGAACTTGATACAGCAAAATAGACTGAAACAGATAATTCGAAGGAAAAGCGGAAGATGTGGGAAATTCCACCACAAATAAGACTCAAAATAGAGAGACATTACAATGATGAACATCAATAATGAAGAAGAAGGAGAAAACACAGTTTTTGGAGCGAAAGATAGAATAAAAAAGGAAAAACTATATAGATAAAGAAAAGGAAACAAAGGGAGCGGGTGCAAAGTAAAAGAAAAAAAACTATAAAAAAAGATAAAGGGAAAAAGAAGGGTGAAAAAAACCGAAGGGGGGGAATCTCTTTGAGTCTCCCAAATACAATTTTGCACATCTCCTTTATAGTTTCCCGCTGCCCATTCTATTGCTTCTATCAGCTGTAAGAAGATAGCAAATCTTGTTACAATCCTGTAAGCTGTCTACTTTCCCGCACTTTTTTCCTACTTTACTTTCAATTCCTTTCTTCGGTCCCCCCTTCCTTATTTCCGTTATGTCCTTTGGACAAGTGGAGAACGAAATGTGTAAGAAAAGAAGGGGAGAGGAGAGGGAAAATAAAAGGATAAGAAGAAATGTTCGAGTAAAAAATAAAGATAGGGGGAGAAGGAATGTAAAAAAGCACACACAAAGTAACAAGAGAATCTCTCACCTCCAACGAAATGAAAGGCGTTTGGGATACTAAAGTAGCAGTAAGTAGTGACTCCGTCTTTGTTTATGTTGTCAGTAATTGGCACACAACTTGTCAATGAGTTCTCGCTTTCCCTTTCTTTCCCTCTCTCTCTCTCTCTCTCTCTGGCATCTCTTTCTGCCTTTTCCATCTGTTTTGCCTCTCTGTCTCCCTTACTTCTTCACTTCCTTTTTGTCTCTCCACCATTCTTTCCGCATGCTGCCTTCTATTCCTTCTGTTATTAACATATTTGTCTCTTTCTCCCATTTATTTATTTTCCTCTTCGTTTTTACCTCACTGTTGTCGCCTTTGTCTCGCATTCCACTTTTTTTTGCATTTTTTGCCGTCTCGCCTCTCCATGTCTACCTTTTGTCATTGTCGTTTTTATTGCTTCCTTTCCCTTTTGGTCCCCTTGTTTCTGTTGTTTTCTTGTTTGTACTTACAATTAATGCTTCCGTTTTGGCTTCTCTTTTTTAACTCTTTTGTTTTGTTCTATTTAATATATCTGGCTTTATCTGATTTTTTCAAATGTCATTTTTTCTCTATGGAAATTTCTCTGTTTTTCTCTTTTCATCTCTCTGTTTTTCTCGTTTCGTTTCTCTCTTTTTCTCGTTTCGTTTCTCTCTTTTTCTCTTTTCGTGTCTCTCTCTTTTTCTCTTTTCGTTTCTCTCTGTTTCTCTACTTTTCTTTCTATCTGTTAGTCTCTGAAGATTTCTTTCTGTAAATTTCTTTCCGGCGATTCTTCTCTGGAAATTTTTCTGTTGGGATTTCTCTTTGGTGATTTCGTTTTGGAGATTTCTCTCAGGAAATTTTTCAAATTCTCTCCGGAGATTCCTCTGTTTTCTCATATCGTTTCTCACCTTTTTCCTGTATTCGTTTCAAAGTTTTCTTTGTTTTTATCCTTTTTCCCTCTGAAAATGTTTCTCCAATTCTTGATATTATTCCTTCATCTCTGGAAATTTCTCGCTGTCTCTCCCTGCAAATTTCTGTCTCTCGCTGGAAATTTCTCTCTCTGGATTTTTCTCTCTTTTTATTTTCCTTTGATTGTCTCTTTCCTTCCTCTGTGGTAGATCTGTCTTTTGTTTCTCTCTTTGCATCCCTCTTCTGACCTTCTCTATTTAAGTCTCTCTTTTCCTCCTTTCTCTTTGAATCTCCTTGAATTTTGTAGTTTCTGCTTTCTCCCTTTTGTTCCTCCCTTAGAGCTTCCTGATCTTTTCTTTTTCTACCTTTTTCCACATCTCTTTATTCCTTCCTCATTTTTTTAATTATTTTTCTAAATCACTTCCCTACTTTGTTTTTATTTATGTATTTCGCCGAATTTATCATATTGTCTCTTTCCCACTCTTTATTTTTTTCGTTGTCGTTTTCTTTCTTTCTAGTGCTTAGGTTTGTCTCTATTGTACCAGTTTTATTTGCTTCTTTATCTTTCCCTGTCTACTCCCCTTCCAGACTTTCTCGTTCTCTGAATTTATTTCTCACGTTCTCTGTGTTTTCATATTTCCCCCCAACATTGTCGTTTCTCATTTCCACATTCAGTCTTCATTCTCTCTTTCTTTTATATTCTCCCACTTTCCCCTATTCTGCTATTGCTCCCATTAGCTTTCACCAGCAATAACCACATGCTGGAACATGTGAGTTGCGGAATTAAAGTAGCGGAGCCAATCACAATAGTTAGCCAAGCGTGGCAGGAGAAAGCACGTGAAGCAAACCCCACAACAAAATGCGTGTAGGACATATCCGTCCCCAGATACAAAGTAATTGTTAATTACAAAGAGCGGGATGGTTTGAAATTGTTCCCCCCAAAACAAACAACGCATATTACAGTTGGCGGAGAATTTCAAATTAGATCAACACGAAAAAATCACAGGGATAAACCAAGAGTGCGTTGGATTTTAAATTAATCAGAAATGCCTATGCCATTGAAGGAAAGCTTGAAATAGATTGTAGCAGAAAAAAGGGAGGAAAGCAAGGTTATTGAGAAAGATATTATAAATAAATTATTATTACAAGAAATTTTGTTATTACCTCGATATTTTCAAGTTGATCACTTCTCCCCCTCTTTTAATATGATGAGATGAGAAAGCCAGGGAAAAGGAGGGATGGGAAGAGAGGCTATTGATTGCTTTGGGGATGACACCAGAAGATGATAAACGCGAGGTTGATATAGAGGCGGATGATTAAATGGTTATACCCATATGGTATTGTCACCAACAGGGGCTTCATGGGATTTTTCCCTCTTCCAAAAATCCTTATTTTTTTGCCCTCTGATGCAATTTTTGTGTCTTTCCCCTTTTTATATTATTTTTCTCCTTTCCTCACTTTTATCCGAAAGGTTCTCTCCGCTTTCACTTTTAGATCCTTTTAATTGCTGAGTCCTTTAAATTCCCTCTTTTCCTGCCGTTTTTTTTACTTTCACTGTCACAATCACGCCTTTCACCTTTCCAGTTAGTCTCTCCCTTTTAGGATTTTTTTCCTGTTCCTTTCAATTTTTTTGGTTATAATCTTCTTCTTGATGTTTTACTTGCACAACTTTTTCCAATTTTACACGTTTATTCTACGTCACGTGTGTTTACACAGACTGTCTGGAGGAAAGTTTGATCAAGTCTTCACTCCTTCCTTTGTGGGGAAACTCTCCAGTTGTCTCTTTGCTAGAATCCGAAAGTTCTTAAAGCCAAAGTCTTCCAATTTGTTCAGGAAAAAGTCACAATTTTTCAACGAGATATTCACAAATTCTTCAAAGTGAAATTCGCAATGCTTTTAAGGAGAAAGTCACAAATGAAAATCCATACAAAATTTTGAGAGGGAAAGTCGCAAATGGAAATCCTACAAAATTTCGAAAGAGAAAGTCCCCCCTTTTAAATATGAAACTCTCCTAATTTTTCCACGGAGAAAGTTCCCCAAATTCTTTCAAAAAGAATCTTCTCAATTTTTTCAAAGAGAGTGTCCCCAAATGTTTCCAAGGAGAAAGTCTCCAAATTTTCTCAATGTTTCCCAATTTGTTCCCCCGCCAAATCCACAATTCTCATCCGCAAAAACACTTGTAACGTCCTTATTGAAGAGATTGTCCCTCACACATCCCCAAAATCACTTTCACGGTTTCTCTCCCGTCTGAATCTTGATCCGTTGAATGAAATCCGTGGAGAAAGAGAGAATTTTTAGTCCTCCATCCCTTTCTCCAGGACAAAAAATTATAAAAAAAAGGAATCTCTCCAAGAAAATATAACGTTTAAAAACACACTCTATCCCTTATGTACGAAAGTAAGAATTCTTCACCAGAATAGAAAAGCCCCAACGTTATTCCACCCTAAAAGGAATTTCTCCCACTTGAAATAAATCCTTATGATTATGTTGACTTTATTTTTCTCCCCCCAACCAAGAAGGCTGAGTAGAGTGAGAGAGTCTTTCTCCCCCAGAATCTTTTTCTTTATCCTATGATATGAATGAAAATAATAAGAAAAAGCACAAAATTCTGCTCCAATCTCCTTTTTTCCTGACACACCACCGGGGAACCAAATGGGGGGAGACGGAAATAGAGAAAAAAGACGTTATTTTAAATCCGTAATGTACAGATTATTAAGGAAAACTCGAATGGGAGGCAAATAAGTCCAGTGTGAGTGTGTACGATGAGCGAGATCACGAACAAAAAAGTGTAGGAAGCTGTCGAGAGCGATAAAATGAGAACAAGCTTTGATGACGACTCAACTGCGATTGCTAAGCTCGGGAGAAAGACACGGGAGCTTTAAACCCGAAGGAAGTTGACTGTGTGAGTGTGCCTCCACGTCTTCCCTTCTATACAGTGAGGCTTCCACCACTCCGACGGACTCTCAGTGGAGCTTTGACTCGAACCAAAGTGAGGGAGAGAGACGAAAGTGAAAGAACGATGGAGAGAGAGAGAGTGAGAGAGAGTGAGTGAGCCAGGAGAACAAACCCTGTGGTGGGAAAAGTGAGAGAAGCACACATACAGCGAGGGAAAGAACAGGAGGGGGAAAGTAAGGAGTGCTTCGAATCCAAAAACCACACATACATATGTATACCAAAAGGAAGGCAAGAGGGAATGGGAGAGCGAAAGCATAAGAAACAAAGAGGGCAAGAGTATGAAAGAAAGGAAGGAGGAAGATATACAACGAAAGAATACGACATAAAGAAAGAAAGAGAGAGTCCGAGAGAAAGAAGGAGTGACAAGGAGAAAGAGGAAGAGAGGCATCATCAACGACAGAGTGATAACAAGGAAGAGGAAGAAAGAGTGATTGCGAGACAGAGGCAGAAAGAGAGAGAAAGAGAGAGTGAGAAAGAAATACAGAGAAAGAGAGAGAAAGAGAGAGAATGAGAGTATCAGTAAGCAAATGAGAGTGAATGAGAGAAAGAGGGAGAAAGAGGGAGAAAGAGAGAGAAAGACAGAGTGAGTAAGAAAAACAGAGAGGGAGAAAGAGTGAAAGAGAAAAAGAAATAGTGACAAAGAGAGAACGGGAGAGATAAAGAAAGACAAGAGAGAGAAAGTAAGGGAGAAAATAAAGAGACAACTTGAGGTAGAGAAGATAGACAGAAAGAGAGAGAGCAGAGATAGTAAGAGAGTAAGAGATGACGAGAAGAGAGAGAAAGGCAGAAAGAGAGAGTGAGTGCGATGGCGAGAAAGAGAAAATGAAAGAATGGGAGAGAAATAAAGGAAGAGAAAGAATGTCGAGAGAGAGAGTAATATCGAGATTGAAATTAAATGAGAAAAACACAGAGAGAAGAACGAAGGGAGCAAATTTGATAGATAGTAGAATACAGGAAGTGAGAAAGAATGCGAAATAAAAGAAGAAAGCTTAAAATCAAAAGGAAATACAGATTGAAAGAAAGGGAGATAGTGAGAAAGTTGAGGGAAGAGAAAGATAATGGGATAGAGAGGTTGAAAGAGGGTGAAAGAGGGAAGGAGAAAAGCACGAAGGGAAAGGGGAGAGAGAAGGAAAGAAATATGAGAGAGAAAATGAGGACAAAAGAAAGTGACAAAAGAAGGGAGGGGAAATGAGAGAGAAAAGGGAGTGAGAGAGAGAGAGAAAGAAGAAAAGTGAGAGAGCAGAAGAAAAAATGTGTGTTTGTGCATGAAACTTTGTTTAGCTCCTGCAAAAGTACGTGTATAGCCCCGTCCTGGCTGGTATATAGCCCGTGGTCGAAGGCCCTCTTTTCTTTTCTTCTTCCTCTTCCTCAAAACTCTTCTTCGTCTTTTCTTCTTCCCTCCTTCCACTGACTTCTATAGGTAAGATACACGCAGGAGTCCCATGCAAAGCTCCCCTGTTCGGGGACACATACGGGGACTGATGATAATAATGTTTCCCCTTAACCCCGTATAGCCAGTGGTCTTTTAGTTGTAGCCCCGAAAAAAAAGGATTCCTTTTTTCTAGGGTGGTGGTAATGGTTAAAGTAGCCCAGGAAGGTGTGGACATTCCTATACTGGGACTCTTTATGCATTTTTGGGTCTGCTTATGCAAGTATGCACGTATATGTGTCTGTTGTATGTAATGTGTATACACGTTACTTTCCCTTTTGTCTTTAGGATGGACAAACGCATGGGGATTTATATTTGGCCCTGAATGGCTCGGGCATGAACTGTGAAGGAGGGAAGGAATGGGGAAAGGGAAATGGGAGGATACACACATGTAGAAATTGTGTAAACAAATCCTTATGCATGGAGTACAGGAATTTTTATTGTCGGAGCGAAGGATGTTGGATGAGGAGAGAGAAGGAGAGACGGAGAATGGAAGAGAAAGAGAGAGAAATAAAGGGACGGAAACTACAAGAATTTAGGTACAGCTGGAAAAAGCGAAGAAAAAATGCAATCTTGAGACATGACAAGTAGGGGTAAATAGAGAAACGCAAGGAGGGCGAGAGAAAATAGGGAGACAGAGATATTTATATACAATAACGTAAAACATGGAAAAGGTACTGCAAAACAAGGGGGAGAAAGCGAGCAGAGGAATGGCTCATCTGTTCAGAGGAAAATGGAGTTAGTAGATTAAATGTAATAGGGAAAAGGAAAGGGTAGAAATAGAGAAAAACGTCATGTAGAAACGGTCAGGTGGGAAATCGAAAGAAAAATTGATGTAGAAAAGAATAATCGGACAAACGCAGCAAAAAAAATAGAATAGAGCCAAAAGAAGAAAGAGACAAGGAGAAAGCGAAAGAAAATCAAGGCTCAAGAGAAAGCAGAGAGTATACAAAAGAGAAAATGTGAAGCAAAATTAGTGGAAAAAAATCATGGAAGCAGAGAAAATAATATAAAAAAAGAGAAAATCAGAGAAAACTGAAAACATCAGAGAAAATTAAAGAACCAAAAAATCATGGAAAGTTGAAAAATCGGAGAAAATGAGGAAATTAAAGAAGACCGAAGGAAATGAAGTATTAGAAATTGAGAGAAAATTGAAAAAATCAAAGAAAATTAAAGAAAGAAAAAATTATAGAAATCTGAAAAATCGGAGTAAATAACGAAATAAGAGAAAAAGGGAAGGAAGCGGAAAAATGAGAGAAAATTGAAAAAAACAAAAAAAGATAGAAAGCTTAAAAAAATTGCAAAAAATGAAGAAATAAGAGAGGAAAAAAACGGAAAAATTTCAGAAAAACGACGAAAATGAAAAAATAGGAGAAAAAACATAATTTAAAAAATGATAGAAAACAAACCTGAAACAACAAGAGAAAAAACAAAATTTTAAAAATACGAGGAAAAACAAAATTGAAACAATAAGAGGAAACACAAAGAAAAGAAAAACCATCAGAGAGAATAATTTGCAACTGATAAAACAGAGGACGACTGGACAAAAGTAAGGAAAATAAGAACAGAGCGAATAATTTGCAACCGATAAAACTGGACAAAAAGCAAAGAAAACTAACAATTAGGAGATGAAATAAAAGTGAAAAATTGGCAAAATCATAGTAAAAACAGCAGAAATCACAACGGAAATAGCTGGTGACCAAATACGACAATGATTTAGGAATATTAAAGATGGAAAAATGTATCAGAACCACGCCAAAACAGTTCCTTCCCAGCCAGAGTGATATCAGACAAAAAATGAAGGAATTCACGGAGAAAAGAACGGTAGGTACAGTAGAAAAACGAGTGAATGAACACAGGAAAGGAGAGTTTGTTCCAAAAAAAAGTCTCCAAAAAGAGAAAGTACCAAAAAAAAGAAGAAAAAAGAGAGCAAAAAAAATTAAGGGAAGGAAAGAATAAGAGCAGTTTGGATAGGACGTGAGGCCATGGTATGTGACTTGACGGGGCTGGACTCCTGCGATGCATGTCGTGTGGGGGGCACATTGCTTTTTAGTAGGACGTGAATACGTGTCCATATGTATACATTGAGCAGAGCCCTGCACTACAGCTTCTGAAACATTCTAAACTTTTTGGTCCATGGCCCTGGTTCCTTTCCCTTTCACCCACAAAAAAAAAATTATAGCCAAAATGCTGCATATAAAATATAAAGTTTTTTGCTCTGAACCTTGTATTAAGAAGTCTGCTATGTACATATGTATGGTCTTTAATTCTGCAGAGAAAGTGAAGGTAGATGGAAGGGGGGAATGTGGAGAAAGGGAGAGAAGGAATGGGCGGAAGGAGAACGTCTTGGGGGCTTTGGATGCAAAGGCCGGAGTTTGCTTTAGCATCTCTTGAGTCTTAAAAAAACACTTCAAATTCCCAGGCCCGGCGTGTTGTTACAATGTGAAAAATTCTTTCCTTTTTTTCTACACCAATTTTTTTTATCATTTCTTCCTTTCCACCTGTACCGTTTATAGTCATTAATTGGTTGTTTGTGTATATAGTAGATATGTCTTTAGGTTATATCTGTATTTAGTATATTTTTAGATGGTACATATTATTAGTATGATTATTTTTGGATTACATTTAGCATCTTTTCTAGATTATTTTTTCCATGGCTTTTCGTATACTTTTAGATTATTTTAGTGTCTTTTTGAGATGACTACGTACATTTTTAGGCTACTTTTAGTGTATTTTTTAAATTGTTATTAGCATACTCTTAGTGACTTTTTAAAATCGTTTTTAGTATATTTTTAAAATCTTTTTTAGTATATTTTTAAAATCGTTTTTAGTATATTTTTAAAATCGTTTTTAGTATATTTTTTAAATTTGTTTAAGGTTATTTTTAGTATATTTTTAAAATCGTTTTGGTATATTTTTAAAATCGTTTTTGTATATTTTTAAAATCGGATTTAGTATATTTTTAAAATCGTTTTTCTATATTTTTAAAATCGTTTTTAGTATATTTTTAAAGGTTATTTGTGTGTGTTTAGTTTGTTTTTGTATATTTCCAGTATATCTTGAGTATATTTTTAGTTTTTAGCATGCTCTTAGGTTATTTTTGGTAAAGTTTTTATTCGTTTTTTTCAAAAACAATTCATGCATTTCTGAATGTTTTTTCTATCTGACAAACCCTTAACCGTTTATAATGTTTATGTCTTCTCTCAGTTTACTCTAATTACAATTTTAAGGTCTTTCTACTCTTTTTGGGTCTTCTACAATTCACTTCGGAGAACATCATCTGTATAACTAGCTCTTCAATGTTTTTTTCGATCAAGTATATTTCCTATCAGTCTCTCTCTCTAAGCTGTGACCTCCCTCATTGTCAGTTTTCCCTCTACGCATATCTCCTTTGAATGTCAGTACCCACAAAATCCTCTTTCCGGTTTAGGTATACAAATTCATTTTTAACATAGTTTCACTCGGTCAAATTCCTTTCTGGGTATACCCACCTAAAATTTTCTTGCATGAATGAGCACAATCTTTCCCTTCCTTAAACCTTGCTCCAGAAAAGGAAGATCCCCTTTTAGGAAGGTTCAAGTGTGAGTGAATGTGTTGAAAAAAAGTGTCTGTAATGGAAATGGGTTGGACACCTTCCTATTCCCCTCTTTCCCGCCATCTTCATCTTATCCTTCCCGCCTACCGAGAAAAAGAAGTTTCCCCTCCCCCGTTTTTTTCGCTCCCACGTTGAAAATTCCCAAGAAGCGCCAGTGTTGGTTGGTGGTGATGGTGTCTCTTGAGGAACCCATTGAGTCTCCAGAGAAGTAAAAAGAGGATACCATGTAGATTTGGTGTGGGAAAGAAATTTGTGCAGGCATGCATACTTTTTGTGCCGTGAGCCGGAAGACGAGAGAACCTCTTGTACCTTATTCCAGAGCTATGACCAAGAAGAAATGGAAAGGAAGAAAACGAAAAAGAGCCTCATCTCCTCTTTTCCAGGTGCAGGAGCAGAAAGATTCTTTTTTATTCAGTGGTGAGCAGTAGAGAGAGAGCGAGAGAGAGAGAGAGAGCGAGGAAATGCGAGAGTTATCTTCTGTTACATACTACATAATGGTGCAGAAAAACTGGGAGAGAAAACGAGACAGAGATGACCGAGAGTGTGTTAGACCAAGATGAGAGAGAAAGAGAGCAACAGAAAGAAGCTACAGAAAGAGAAAGGAGCGAGAACTAGAGAAAGAACGCTATAGGTCCCGAGAAAATAGAGAAATACAAAGAGTTCTTCAAAAAGAGCAGAGAGAGAGAGAAGGTACAAAATGAAAGCTAGAGAAAAAACAAGAGAGGAAAATACAGTTTGAGAGAGAGATCAGAGAAAGAAAAAGAGTCGAGAGAAGAGAGAGAGAGACAGGTACAGAAAGTAGGCAGAGAAAAAACGGAGATAGCTATAAGGACAGAACCGAAAGAGAGCTAGAGAAGGAAAGATATGAGAGAAAACGAGAGAAAGAGAGTGCTGCAGCGTGAGAAATAAAGCGCTGTAAAGAGAGAGAATGGAGGCGAGAGAGACAGCGAGAGACGGAGACGCAAAGGGAGGGATAGGGCGAGGATAAAATAGCAAGGAAGAGAGCAAAAGAATGAGAAACTGAGGAAAAGAGCACAAAAGTAGAGAAGGGAGAGAGACCAACAAAGAAAGCAAACACAGAGAAAGGGAGAGAAACAGATATAGAGATAGAGACAGACGTCCGGATAAAGAAAAGAAGAAAGAGACTGAAAAACATAAGAGAGAAAGAGAGACCGAAAAAGGTACGAGAGAAAGAGAGACCGAAAAAGGTACGAGAGAAAGAGAGACCGAAAAAGGTACGAGAGAAAGGACGATGCAAAAAGAAAGAGAAAAAGAAGTGAGAGGAAGCGAGATAAAAAACATAGTGAGACCGAAAAACAATAGTGAGAAATAGAAAGTGAAAAAAAGAGAGAAAGAAAACGAAGCGAGAGAGATAAAAGGAGAACAAGAAAGAGAAAGCAAAAGAGAAGAGAACGGAGGACAAAGCGAAAAAGAGAGAGAGAAAATGAAAACTAAATAAAGGAGAGAAACAGGGAGAGAGCGTGAAAAATAAAGATAAATAGAGAAAGAGTGCCGGAGAAAGCGAGGGAAAACGAGCCAAAAATAAAGATAAATATATCAAAAGAGTGCTGGAGAAAGCGAGAGAAAAACAGAGCAAAAAAGAACGGGAGAGCGTGAAAGAGAAAGAAAGGGGTGAAAGGGAGAGCGAAAAGAAAAGAGAGAGAAAGGAAGAGAGCGAAAAAGGGAAGGAGAGAGTGAGAACCAACGACGTGGAGAGAGACAAAGAAAGAGATGTAGAGCGAGAGAGGCAGCAAAGGGAGAGAGTGAGCCTGAAAGAGAGAAAGCGCGAGAGAGAGAGAGAAAGAACGAGAAAGAGCCCCAAAGACGATCCATTACGCTTGAAAGACACGCAGGTACATTTGAAGGGGAAAGGAGCTATGTTGCGAGAATAGTTAGACGAGGAAGGTTATTGCTTGCTAATATTCTCCTATTTTCCCCCATCTCATGTCATATCTGTAGCTATGTAATGTAATTATGTAGCCTTACACAAGTAGAAAAGGAGCTAGAAAAAAAGAGGGTGAATGAAAAAAAAATTCATGGCCTACAGCCTTTTTTCTCCAATGTACTACCAGTGCCTTGGTCGTCGTTCACCGTACCTTAAAATTTTTCCACCGTGTATTATCCCCGAAAAGAACCGCTTTATCTTCACGTCATCCCCCCTCCGTACATGGGCGTACATAACATGGGTATGTGAAGCACCCGTACAAAGATTTCTTATGAACCTCACACCGGAAGATAATAAGGTGGGTGGGGAGAACCATTCTTTTAAGGCTTTTTGGGATGAGTGCAACCACAGAGGCCACATACTGGGACAATTGGAGTGAAGAGAAAGGGTTAAATACTATAGCAGATGCATATTACCCCAGGAAATAAATGGGGGGACTATATCCTGTACGAATAACTTATTATAGAGACACGAAAAATTGATAAGGAGAAAGCACTGGGGAACGCAGAGGAAAGTGTAGTCCGTGGGAGAAAGAAAGGGAGATATTCAAACTGGGATGAGTTGAAAGAAATGCAGTGAGAATAAGAAGACAAATCAGGGCGTCAAAGGGAAATGAATGAGGAGTTACTGGAGGAATAAATTGGAGGGAGGGAAAGGTTATATATATGTAAAAGCTGGGAAGCACCTTTTAAACATGTGTAAATGCATAGAAAATACTACAAGGAGCATTTAAGGCAAGCTTTAGAGCATTTAGACATTACGTAAACATTTAGCTTTTAACAGTACATAAAATTGTAGCATTTAAACTTACGAAAGCTAAGAGATGAAAAGTGATGCTAAGTATACTTTATAAAGCAATGAAATATAAATGCGCTTCGCATGAGCAAAGACATGGAGTGGGTGTAATGAATACAGTGGTAAAGAAGAATATATAATAGAGTAAAATAGAGATATAATAGTGAGAAAAGGGAAAGAGAGAATAATGCAGATACAGAAGAGAGAGAAGACAGAAAGAGAGAATAGAGATATAATAGAGAGAGAAAGAGAGTGAGATAAAATAGCGAGAAAGAGTGAGTAAGTAAAATAGAGAGAAAAATAGAAAGAGAGAGTGAGATAAAATAGAGAGAAAAATACAAAGAGAGAGTGAGATAAAATAGAGAGAAAAATACAAAGAGAGAGAGTGAGATAAAATAGAGAGAAAAGTACACAGAGATAGAGTGAGATAAAATAGAGAGAAAAATACAGAGAGAGTGAGATAAAATAGAGAGAAAAATACAAAGAGAGAGAGTGAGATAAAATAGAGAGAAATATACAGAGAGAGTGAGATAAAATAGAGAGAAAAATACAAAGAGAGTGAGATAAAATAGAGAGAAAAGAGAGAAATGGAGCGAATGGAGAGAGAAGCTATAAAATGAACAAAAAAGGGAGAAAGGGAGCAAATTGAGAGAGAGAGATGAGTGACAGACAGTACAAGAAAGAACAGAGAGAAAAGTGGGAGAAAGAACAGTTAGAAAGGACAGAAAGATGACATATTGGTAGGTTATAACATGAAGAATTGTTGAACTGAAGATGAATAATGAGAGATCAAAATGTGCTAATTAATAAAAACAGGATACGAACAGGATGCGCAATAAACAATAGAAAAAAGATCAAAAGAATTTGACTGGCCAAGTAATGGAAATCAGAAGGAAATTCTATAATAAAATCCTGGGAAAAAGCAGGATTTTCCGGCCATTTAAAGTCTTCCATCGCCTAATAGAATTACGAAATAGAGACAGGTACATGTTTGAAGCCCAGAAAAAAATCCAATATGACGAACAGTACTCCTACCTTTAAAGACACGACCGAGGGACGGGAAAAGGAAGGATGAGAAAGCGTTCCCTGGAAACGAAGTTATGAGAGCAATTTTATTAAAAAATGAGGACGCGAGTAGAAGAACTTAGGTGCGGTAGGAATAAAAAAAGGGAAAAAAGCTTTTCTCGCCCAAGACGACAAGACTTCACAAGAAATTTTGAAGAGAGGAAGGAGACTAAAAGAAGAGGAAGAGGATGAGAAAAGAAATTTAACCCGGAAATGTGTGGTCACAAAAGGAGGGAGTGAGTGAAGAGGGAAAGACAGGAGATGGAGAGGAGGCTGGAAATATACGCAATTTATTAATTATGGCAAATGTATCCCCTCCTTTCCTTCTAACTTTATTTGCTTTTCTTCAGAATTTTAATGTTGTATATTTTTTTTGAAGTACGAGAAGGACTCTTGACTTTCCCCTCTCTCTCTCTTGTTTCCTCTCCTTCTCTCCTCTTCCTTTTCCCTCAATCCTTTCAAGTGTTTTTTCCTCACTCTCTGTTCCTCTGGCTTGAAGAGCCGAGAAGGAAAAAGGAAATAATATGATTCAGGAAATTTGAATTATCTTTTTTTTTCTCCCTGTGACTAGTAGACGAATGTTCAAAGAACACAAGGAAAAGGAAGATGAGGAAGAGTAGATTAAATTTTCTTACTTTTTCCCATGAAGACAACTTAAAGGCAAATTAGAATCCTGGGAAGGAAGTCTCCTGGAGAAGGGGAGATAAGAGGGAAGTCGGTGGGAAATAGATCAGAGAGAGAAAGAGAGAGAAAGCCGGGGAAAATATTTTTGGAACACAAAATTTAAAAAAAAATGAGGCAGACGGACTTGTAGGAAAATGAAAAAAAAGACTGACAGTGGTTAGGTGAGGTTTACATCCGTCCGTCGTCTTTAAGTGAAAGAGTAAAGGAAGGAGGAGAATGTGAAGGAGATGATAAGAAATGCCAAGGAGGAAAGTTATATTAAAATGAGAGAGAATCAACAAAACAGGATTTCCGGGGAATTCATAAAAGGAACCAGTACTTACGAGTTATCTTATGTATTTGTACATGACTCCTTATTTTTTTTTAAATAAAGGGCATGCAGGAACTAAATATATAAATTTTCCTTCTTTTTTTGAACATTAATACAAGGCTTGGGTGATTCCCTTCATCTCTGTTTTTTTTGGTGATGTGGACGTCTACTGTATTTGTATGTATATTATATGTGTAGATATATGTAATTACATTTATAATATGACATTATAATGTATGTATGTATAAATGTATCCATCTTTTGGTGTTGCTTTGAACACAAACATCTTCTTTATGTGTGATTTGTAAGCCCAAGTACGAGCTTATCGATGTAATGTCTGTTGTGTGAGAATATATGGGATTGAGGAATAATCCTAAATTAATTTTCTGTTATATGATGACCTTTTTTCAGTTGGTCACTCTCTCTCCTTTTTTACTGATGTTTACTTCTTTACCGAATTTATTTCCTTCTGTCCAGAACTCAACATCTTTTTCTCTTTTTCTAGGATATTTTTTTAATTTACTTTTTCTGTACAAAATGATTCTTTCTCTGTAGGAAATGAAAAAGATGATATTTCTCCTTTGATTTGTTGTGAGTCATTTATTTTGTGAATGTTGCTTGCATGAATAGCCTTAATTTTTCTGTTCGTTTATTAATTTTCTTTTTTCTTTCACGTCTCCTTTTCTGGCGTCTCTTCTGATTTTTTATCGCTTTGATTGTTTCCTCTTTCCTTTTCCATTTTGTCTCTGTTGGCAATTCGAATTCTCACACTTGTTTGCTTTATATCTCCATTTCTCTCTCCCCCTGTTTGTGTTATCTTTTTTGCCTATTTACCTTCGCTTTTACACTTTTTGCTCGTTTTTCTTTTTGCTTTCCCTTTTTGCTTTCTCGTTCTTCCATTTTTGCTTTCTCGTTCTTCCATTTTTTCTTTCTCCTTTTTTCATATTTGCTTTCTCTCCGTCAGACATTATTTGATGTCTCGCTTTCTTCCTCTTTTTTTAACCTACATATCTCTGCTTCTGTCCTGTTTTGATTTTTCCATTTCTGTCCTTTCGCTTCCTTTCAATTTGTTTTTCCTTTCCTTTCTCTGTGTTTATCTATTCTAAAATGTTTTGTCTCCATCCTTTTTGCTTCTTAATGTAAATCCTTCCTACTTCAGTTTCTCAGGCTCCTGCTCCAGACATTATTTTCGTCATTTTTCCCTTCCCTCCTTCAGTTATCTCTTTCTTCTCTGGGTTTATCTCAATCTCCCTCCGATTTTTAAAAATTTTGCTTTACTCTTTGTCACTTTTTTAAACAGCTAGTTCGTCCCTACACAGTGTTACCATCCCCAAAAGTCCACTAATCTGTATTTGTGCATCGAATTTCATCATCTCTAATACCTTTTTCATTAGGCTTATTCTCGCGTTTCCGATGTTCCTTTTGTCTGCCTGGCTTTTGTCCATCTTTTCCTTTATTCTTTTGTCTGGTTCATTTCGAGTTCCAATTTCTCCTGAGTAACTCTTCGGAGGTGCAAATTAAATCTTTGTTATATCTGTATTTGGGTGCGAGCAAATCTTCTCTTCGCGAGCCTAATATTAGTTCTTGTTTTGTATTTTTCCTTCCAATTTTTCTCAGTTAATACGAAAATTCGAAAATCCTCCGACAATGGTAGTTTTGCCATATTTTTTAGTCTTTTCCAATTTGGCTTTTTTTTGTATATTTACACGCCTTCCTACATTCGTACCATTGTTGTTTCACGCCTGTTATACATTTTTTTTTGCATTCATCCCTTTGCTCATCTACACCGTACTAGTTTTCTTCTCCAAATCACATGTCTGCGTCTTTTTCTTTTCGGCTTATAGTTAGTTCTTCTTGTTTGTATTGTTTCCTCCTTAATCATTTCATGTAAGAAAATCGAAAAATAAGGCGTATTCCCCACCTTTTTTGCCTTCCATCATCTCTCATGTCTATTGTCCTGTGGATGACCTCTCCCTCCCCCCATTTTTCCACCTTTCTTCTTTTGGGTTTCTGCCCACATGATCCATGAACGGATTTCCTGTGTTCAAAGCATGAAAGCAGGGAAAATGAACAAGTGAGTGAAAGGCGTAAGGAAATGTGGGGGAAGAATACGATCCGAAGAAAAAGTTTTTGGAAACCCTTTTTTTGTGCCTTTCTCCCTCTTGTCTTTGTTTTCTTGGAAGCAATTTCATATACTCTCTCTTACGCACTCCTTTTCAGCTTTCTCTTGGGGGTAGATGGACGAGAAGGACCAACAAAGATGCAATAACTCTTGTACTTTACGTCAAGTATGTTAAAAAATTTACATTTATTCTTTTCTTTGGGCCAAGCCAACTGTGTTTTTTTTGGACATGTTCCTATTTTTGCTTGTCCGTTATGATTATAGCAAACATAACCATGGCCAGACGAGAGATTATTCTGCTGCTCGGTGTGTACGGCGTCATTTATGGGAGAATATTACCAGGAAGAGCAGTGGGATATAATCCTTCGTTTCAATTTGCATATTACTCTCCTAATATTGCTTTCTCCTTCACTTCTTATGTCATACTCTTTCTCTCTCTTTCACTCGTTTCTCTCCCTTTCTCTCTCTTTCTCTCATTTTTCTTTCTTTCTCTCATTTCTCCCCCTTTCACTCGTTTCTCTCCCTTTCTCTCTTTTCTCTCATTTCTCCCTCTTTCACTCGTT